>ML675648.1:2462985-2550747 GCA_007922155.1 Mesoclemmys tuberculata
CTGGTCATGTTTTGTTATTTATATTGTGGTAGCACCTCAGAGGCCCAGTCACGGACCAGGGGCCCTTTGTGCTAGGTGTTGTACAAAGACAGAGGAAAATTTAATTCCTGCCCTAAAGAGCTTACAATCTAAATAACTATTAACCCATTAGTCATCAAAGAGCAATTTTAATGTCAAAGAGGACAGATGTTTGCAAAGTCATAGAATGAGATACAGCTGGGATACAGCAGGTGGCCTACTCCTGGATGAGTGAATATGATGTAGGAGGTGTTATGAGTCCAAGCATCAAGTTTAGCCATTCAAGAAACCCATTTATTCCTTAGACATAACCACACAACATGCTGTCTATGACATGGATTTTTAAAATAACATTCGCGTATGGCAGAGAAACACACACATCGCCACAGAACCTGTAAATAATGGACCCTTGCTAAACTGGAGGCTTGTCTCCACTGTAAAACTGTTGTGTCAGTACACAGCTGTGAAGGGCCATGGTAGTTAACACAAGACATACCATGATTGCCCAGTGAGCCTAAACAAGAAAAAATCACGTTCCATATCTTGTCAGCTAGTCGGGGTTAAATCATGGACAGAGTGATGTGGAGAAAGTGTTTGGAGACACCAGGTTTGAATGTTCTGATGCTTTGAAGCACCTTTGGAGTCTTCATCAAATAATGTCCCCAAGGCACAAAATAAACTTAACAAAAGCACTGATGTTATACACCACATAATAGCAGAGGGATAAATGCAGAAAGAATGATATAAATGTCCTAGGAGAGTGCAAGGAGAATGAAAAGATTAACAAATGGGGGGGGGAATAGAAGAGGAGAAGCAAGGTAATCAATGCAGAGGGTTGTTGAAAGAGTAAAGCTAAGTATCACTGTAGTGCCATGACCAACAATAGCAGGAGATAATGTACCGCTAAAAAAACCTTAGAGTCACCATTACCATTATTAATCACTCTTTACCCTAAAAAGTCCCCAGGGAACATTGAGATAGGCACAGGCAATTGCATGAGATTCCCAGATACAATATCCTGCTTTTATCTCTATTATCAAAAAGCCAATATCTCAATATTTCATTCCCTAACCTTGCCTGGATCCACAGCTATGCAAATAACCACCCTTTGTGATTGGTCACAGATTAACAGTGGTCATTTTTTAGCCATCCGTCATTTGCATGCAGTTCAACCTCAGAAACAACTGCATATCAAGGGGAAGAAAGCCTCCCAGATTGGTAAGGGGTAAGTATTTGTTCCTCCACCGCATGAGATTTATAGGTGGTGCTCTATGTGAAAACTAAATTGGATACAACAAAGTTGTTAAAGTTAATCGATAGTTTCCATTACCTTTACTTCCCTCAGGCACAGCAGCAGCAACCCACAGCACCAGGGGAGGAGTAGCTGAGCAATAAGGCCAAGTCTCTGAGGGTACGTGATCTCAGCAGTCCCCTTCCCTTCCCACAGACTATGGGGGTTGGGTTGGACCCTTCCACAGAGCTTCCCAGGAGGAGGGTAGAGAGAGAAAGGGCCCACTGTACGGGGGACCTGCAACGGTAGTTATATGTGGAACTAATGCTACTAAAAGAAAGGGTGAGCATTAAAATGAACATGCAAGCTCTTACAGGCAGTGTCTCTTATCATTTTTCTGTTCAGTGCCAAGTACAAAGGGGCTCCCTGATCCACAATGCAAAGAAAATGTATTGTCTAAACCAGTGTTTCTCAAAACGAGGGGCCCGACCCGAAAGAGGGTCACAAAACTATTGTAGGGAGGTCGCGAGAGCAGTGGCTACTGGCTGGGTGCCCAGCTCTGAAGGGCAGCACCCCACAAGCAGCACCGCAGAAGTAGGGTGGCATGCTATGGGGGAGTGGGAGGGGGGGATCGTGACAATTTGAGAACCCCTGGTCTAAGGCATGAGTAACATGCTTGGCCTATGGAGTTCACATCTGCTGTTGAGCTTGGTGTTGCCTACAGTAGCTGGGCAGAGAAATGTTTAGGAAATCCACTGGAAATTTTTTTTTTTGCAATCTGACCCAGAGTTGTAGCAGTAAAAGTCTAAGACTAAAAGTCTTGATTCAGGACTCACAGAAGCCTATGACAAGTCTCCCACTGAACTTAAATGGAACAGGTCCAAACCCAAATTGAAATTAATGTATAAATTCTATAGCATGTGCCATTTGCTAGAAGCCAAAGATCCTGTAATATTAGTCAGTGAGACTAGGGCCATTTGTGGTACTTTGAACATTACTGCTTAAGAGCAAATGTCTCTTTTTTTTAAACTCCAAATTCCTTGGGTGTTGCATTTTCTTCCATGAATTTCATTTCCTTTAAATATAATTTGCATGGTGCTTTACAGAATTTACAGCACTGATCAAATATATATATATATTTAGGCTGCAGTGGCATGTATGAAGATTGACTTGCATATTTAGGCAGTGAAGAAGAGGAGCTATTTTCCTGGGTATGCAAATACTTTTAAGCACATATGAAATTTCAAAACAATTATCAATAAGAGCATTGGTTCTTTTTCAGACGATTATGTATTTGTTATGAGGACATCTTACAGTACTTAACCAATAGACACCAGCATGCCCTGAGACATCTGTTCATGTTCATTGTATTAGGGCACAAGACACGTTTACACACTGAAGCCTCCAATCCTGCAATCAGATCTGTGTTTTGAATGCAGGATTAGGACCTAAACCACTGAGTGCATGGAAGATCTGCACAGGAATTGTGTTTTAGAAGCAGTGTTCAACAGGGACAGCCTGACACAATATGGCTGTGTCTGAACTCCGTCTCAGTGACAAACCCTAACTCCAAGCTCTGCTGTTCGTTGCAAGGTGTAATTCTGCACTCTCATTTTAATTTAATATTCAGAAACATATAGGAGAAATGGTGCACAGTCATCCTTGAAAAACACCACCAGATCTTTGAGTTATCGGTACGCTACACTAATTTTCTGATAGCACAGAACATCTATTGATTTTCAAACCTGAATACGAAAACCAGTTGGGAATTTTATTTGTTGAAAACCTAATATAAATTAAAAATTAATTTTAATTTTGCTCTTTAGCAGAAAAATTGTCCACAGTCTGTAGTCTCTAGTCCCCAGTGAATCACAGGCCACTGAAAATCAGGACTTACATGGTAAGCAAAGACTATCTAAATTATCACGTATCAAATAAGTGCATACCCATTTGGTGTCGGATCATCTGGTTTTGGGACTGGCGGACCATCATCTTCTGTACTGGAGCCAAGAACTATTGATCCAGTCTGGCTCTTTGAAATGAGCAAAGCAACACTTGACTAAGTCCTCTGTGGGATTCAGTAACTTTCATTTTATTGAGTCAATAAGTTTAAATAACTCAAACCAAAGTGATTTCAAGGGCTCATTCAGCCAACATTTACTTTAAAGCCCCAAAACCATAGGAGCTTGACAAATCTGATTTCTGCTCTTTAGACCATACAATCTAGTTCTGATCTTTGTTTATTTTAAAATTGATGCATTTGGGGATAATGGTTTTATTTTTTTTTTTCCTGAGCTGAGCTGGGGAGAGGGACCCTGGATGAGATCGGCCTTCTCCTTAACCTCTTTGGCTATGATTGAAGAGCTGGCTAGGAGACTGGGACAACTATTAACATTAATGGAACTGGGAGTCCAGGCAACTTGAAAAATGAGCCTCTGTCCTCCTATTTGCAAAGCAGGGGTGTAAAATATAAGTGCTATGGTTATCCTCCTTGGGTCTGGTTGGTTTTATAACGAGCCATACCCATTCCTCGACATCTAGAGCCTTTTGGTTAATTAAGAAAGGATTCCTTTTTCTAAAATTGACTTCAGATCTAAAGGCTGTTGCCAACAAATTATAGTCACTGAAAAGTTGCTCCTGACAAGACTGACCTGTCTCTAACCATGACACAGAAATGTCATCCCCTTCAGTTCCAGGTGTTTGCCAATAGCAATGACAGAAGATCCCAAAACTTCAGCCCTTCCTCACAGCAACTTCCTGCCCATCATTCCCTTCTCCCCAAACAGCAACCTCTATTCCACCAAGATTGATCAGATTCACCCAGTCACGCCCTCCAATTCACTCCTCCTCCTCCCATATCAAAAAGGCAACACTAATAAATTTGGGCTCACAAGAGCAACTCAACCAGGAATGCCAGAAAGCTGTCCTCCCCGTCACACCTTTGGAATTCGGAAGTCAGACAGATGTCCACATTTCTACATGCTCCCTTCCTATGGCCACAGAGGCAGCAAATGGCTCCCCTACAACATGCCAGAAAGGGGAGCACGTTCCCTGTCCAAGCCAAACGTAAGAATGGAATTTCTAGTCACTGGGATAGGGAAATATTACCCTTGAACTTCCTGATGTCTCTGAAGGTATAGGACTGCCTATGGACATATATATTTCAAGCTAAGAGGAGAAAAACCAGGTAATGGTACAATATAACACTCCCCACCCCTGGAAAAACAAGATTATATGGTTATAAAAGAATTGCCCTCGCACATCACACCAATGGTCCATCTAACCCAGTATCCCACCAGTAGCAGGTACTTCACAGGCAGGTGTAAAAATTCAGTAATGGACAATTTATGCACTAACATGCCTTGGTTTCTCACTCCGCCCACCTGTAAAATAGGTATTGTAATAAAAATCGCCTTCTTCAAGGGGTTTTGGGCAGATGAATTAAACTACAGTTTGTGTGCTTCCATCACCTTTCATCCACAGACACTTCAATGCATTTAGACAGTATTAATGGAAAGTCCATGTCCAGCCTGGTTCCTTATGCTACCTTAGTATGTAGTACCTTGTTCCATGAACAAAAATAAGGTCATGTCCCCAGTGAGGAAAGATGGTATAATCTCATCTCATCTTTACAATATTAGCACGATGCATTAGCACCAGCAGATGCTTCCACTAGCAGCAAGAATTAACTGATGGCCTCTCTGTTGTGAAGATATCCTGTTGAGTTCTCTACGTAGCCTGAATCAAGCAGTAGACACATCTACACTAACTGCATGCACTGAGTCTGTCTGTCTAGCCAACCCATACACATCACCCAATAAGAACCAAGCGATACTTTATTTGGAGACTCTTCCAGGGATTTATAACATATACAATGTATTTTATAATGGGCAACTGAGATGTGGCATTAAGAGATTCTGCAGAAATGACTGCACAGCTTTCCTTCCAAGAAAGAAATAATAGCTGCTTGGCTGATTTGTCTGATTGAACAATAAAAGTAAAAGCAATTATTTATTAAGCTTTTTGATATTATTTTGAAATACAAAACTGGCAGTAACATAACCTGTAATTACATATACTAAAGCTCATCCATTATTTAAAAGCAATGTGCTATGCTCTGATGAGAGCTCTAGGTGATTGGATGCCTTATCGTTCTTCACTGCTGCTCTGCGACAGAAAGAAAAGTCTCAATCTGTGTTGCTCAGCGCAGATATGAATAATCCACTAGAGGGCATATGCAACCTATAGCACAAGGGAGACGAGAGCCTGCTATCTTAACTGCAAACTGACTGAATGGACATTGTTAGACCCAAACACCAGCATAACTGGAATGACCCAACAATGGGGGGATGGGGGCAGGGAAGAGTCAAAAAAGCAGCAAAAGCAATGATCCAGACTCAAATTCTTGATCAGAGGAGCAAATATCAGGAGATCCTTACTGACTGGTGAAAACCAATGGCTCAACGAGGTGCCTCTATTTTATCCTATTCTACTCGATTGTTTATATCGTGCCCATCACTGGGGTATTGAAAGCAGTTGAGATTCACTGAATGAGGTCAGACCCCACCCTTATCTACTGGAGATTGCTTGTTCCTTAAATAAGTTTTTTATAATCTATTAAACCTCTGTCTCATGCTCCCCATTTCAGTCAGTCAGTGTTACTGTAAGATGTACTCATCCTCCATAGTGCCTAATATATGGTGCTAATTAAATTCAGCTGGGCCATTTTTTTGTGACTCCCCAGCATTAAAATTCTTTGGCCCATGCGCATGTGTTCATGATGTACGCTCAACTAGCCTTGCTGAAACACTGAAACCAATGAAAACTAACTTCTGCATCAAATGTGAAATACAAAGCACCATCTAAATCAGTGCAACTCACCCAGCTCCACCTCACAAGTTGACAGTTTTTTCATAAGCATTTATGTGGCCTTATTCTGTAATCTCAGCTAAAAGAAATGGGTTTGCCAAACCCCCCTCAAGTGGACATTATAATATAAGCATGTGTAAGACATTCATCCTGGCCTTCTGAGCAACAATAATGCAATTTAAAAGAAGATTCTTCAGGAGGGGGAAGCAATATTCTGAGTCCTCCCCAAAAAAGTTAAATGCCACTACTCCATCAAAACTAGGTCCTGCACCAGTTTTGTAGAAGACCTCAGAGAAAAAGTGAGTCAAGTATTGTGTCCTAAAATCCATATATTAAAAGGCCAGAAGGGACCCTGTGATCATCTAGTCTGACCTCCTATATGACACAGGCCAAAGAGATTCCTGTATCAAGCCGTATCTTATGGTTGAGGTAAAGCTATTATTTTAGAAAGATATCCAAAGCTGACATAAGTCAGCCAGACTTTGGACTCAGCCGGATCTCAGGCAGTGATGTGTTCCATGGTTTCTCAGTAGTAAATCCTCTATTTGCACTCAGTGAGTTTGAACCCAGGTTTCTGTCAATTTCCCCATGGCTGATGAATGCAGATGCCACCATGGGGCATCCTCAGTGGTGGTCCAGTGGCAGTGTGGCTGGGTTCCTAATCAGCCCCACTTTGCTGGCAGCTCACTCCATGTTGGACCAAGTCCAATTTCCAGGCCGTACTCAGGATGAGCCCTGGCTAACGGACACTGCAATTACATGTTCATGGTTTGACCAACACATAGATCACGGTGGCCAATTCTGCATCCAAGGTGTATGGAAGGACACGGGCACCTGGCTACCTAAGATGAGTTAAACATGCCTGGAATGTGCTGATACCCTGGTTATCAGTGAACAGCAAGGAACAAAAAAGACCCCAAACTGCATACGCCCTCTAATGATGAAGGGCATGTGCCCGCTGTCTAGGTGAGAACAGGAGTAACGTCAGCTACACAGATGTCTGCCCTGCTTTCCAACATTGCCTCCATTATTCCTGGATGGATCTTGAGCCAGCTGTTTCTCATGCAGGTCCCTAATTCCCTCAGACACCAAGGGACCTGGGCAACGTTATAAATCACTGTGAGATGATGGCAGGAGAGCTGCCAGTTAATTTCGCACACAGAAGCCACCTGCTCATAGACTGTTCCGTTCCAAGGTTACACAGCAGAAAAATGAATCAATTTCAAAGAACCTAAACTTAATTTTCTTATGTTGCCAGTTAATTTTGCTATTTCATAATCCAGTTCTTCCTGGCATGTGGTTGAACAGACTCTCTCTGTTTTAGAGACATTCAGAATTTCAACAGAACCTCCCCACTTCATAGTTCTCTAATCTGGAACCAGACCTAGTCATACGTATAATGTAGGCAGAGGGGGCTTCTTGGCACTATATAAACATATAAAACAGGTAATTTTCTTTACCTCTAATGCAAAATTAAAAACAGAATCAGCATTTTCTTAAACACTTATCCGGTGCAATGAAGGTGAGAGAATGTGGCCTCCTGGTTAAAACACAGAGGGCTAGAAATCAGGACTCCAAGTTCCAATTCCCAGCTCTGTCACAGATTTGCTGTGTGACCATGGGCAGGTCTTTCATCAGTTTCCCATTCACTTCCCAATGTTTCCTTAACTCAGAGGAATCCTGGGAAGCTTAATTAAATTTTGCTTACGAGTTTCTTGGATGAAAGTCCCAATGTAGGTGCGAATTATCAGTACTGCTACTAACAGAGTACCTCAGCAACAACAGTCTGCGCCTACAGTCTGTAAATATCCGCTACATCCGTACAGATAGGAACAGGTATGAACTTTGTGGATTGCAAAATACAACACAAGCAGAATCATTTTGGAATCAAGTCAGTGCCAATCCTGCAGAGCTGTGAAATTCACCCTCTTCCACAAAAAACTGACCTGCTTCATATGCTAAAATGGCTTCTCTTATATGTCATTTAGTTAATGAATTTTCAGATGCTAGATGACCTGTGGATCGCTGATGAACTAAGTGAAGGCACATTTAATTTCCTAAGTGGCTATATCCTGTGTACTTCTAGATATATCATGACTGACCTACTGATATTTCATTTAGAATGCAATGGGGTTGTTGAGAAGTACATTGGTAAAATAGAATTCCTGGGTTGTTCTAGGATGAGGAGTGTCAAAGGTAATTTATTGCAGCCTCCTATCTGTTTCCACCCTCCTGTGTTCATATTACTGCTACCTCCCCCTCCAATCATGTGCACTTACCTACCTAAGGTACTTACCTGGCCCCCTTCATAGCAGAATCTGAGCACCTCACCATTGTTAATAAATTTATGCTCACAATCCCTGTGAGGCAGGACAGTGCTGTTATCCCCATTTTACAGATGAGAAACTCAGGCACAGTGAGACTGAGAGATTTGCCCAGATTCACAAAGTGGTGCAGCAGGATTTGAAACTAGGTCTCCCATAGCCTAGGCTAGTGCTTAACACTGAACCATCTTTTCTCACCTGCTTTACCCTGCACATCATGTACATGTAAGATCTTTGAAACAATCTCAAAAACCAAAACGCAAATAAGAAGAATTCAGCATTATTGTTATTAATTTTAATTTCATTATTTTTAAACCAATCATGATTTTTGGGACCTAACTCGTGATTTTGGAATTCTTTGAGTTGTCAATACTGGATAGCTGAAGAGGCCAGCATAGGAATGTCCGTTTGCCTTGCCCTCTGTAGCTTGCCAGATTTGCTTCAGTACATATAACATTTACAGCATTAATGTAATCTTCCCAAGAGGTGATCAAACCAGGCTGCATGCCCACCGCCCAACAGGGGTTTCTAACTACAACCACTCCCCATGTAATTAATCACACTTACTTTACTAGTGTCTAGTAAAGCACTTTGTCTAGTGTCTAGTAAAGTTACACTAGTAACTAGTGTTATAAAACGGGAAAAACTGAGAAAATAGCTCTGGTTTTGTGCCCCACTGTCTCACAACTGTGCCTTCCATAGGAATTCGAGGGAATTATGAGGTTTGTTTTCGTGGAGAAGAGTTTCTCCATTACAGTGATCTTATTTTTCAATGCCTTAAATGGCACTGACCTTATTTCCTTACTGCTGTCCAGGTAATTAATATTCCCCCTTTGCATTCCAGTACGTCTGTAGTCCATGATGAAGCTGTCTGAGTATGTGTCAGATGATCTTTTGTACAACTCTGATAAAAAAAAGGTTCTGATTCACAATCCAAAAGGAGCATGACAGTTACCAGCTCCAGAGGAAGTCTGGAGAAGGGAAATAAGGAACATTTCTTACCTATTCTTTTCTCTTTACAGACCACGCCCACCAATCCTCACATGGCAGTTATTCCTGCTCTGCTGGGATCAATCAAGGGTCAACCAAGCAAGAGGCCAACACCCAGAACACAAGCTTCAAATGCTGTAAAGGGTGCTACACTGATTTACATCAGTTGAAGGCTGGGCACTGAAACGCCTTTAAAAAGGCACTTTGCTTTACTGTTTGAGCCTGCACTCAACAACTCCAAGGTGCAGGGTGATGCCTTCACTGAGAGGGAGGAGGATTTGGATCTGTGGATTTACGATCTACAATTCAAGAGAAAATAGATCGTTAATTTAGAAGTGTAGATACCATCGCTCTCCATTTATTGAAGCATCTCCAGATGTTTCTGCATCTGTCCTGCTATGTTTCATGAACAGGAGTATGCTAAGCTAATTGACCATTCTGCACACCTTATCTGGTTGAGCCCAAGATCTTTGGCCAAGACTTTGGCCTCAAGGGGTTGTCAGGTAAACCTTCAAGATTCACCTAAAGACAATATACAAGGTACAGGTTTCTGGCCCGTACAGTAATACAGGTAGTACACAGGATTGATGCATCCTGAACTTGGTCTAAGCACAAAGCTATTTTTGCATCCATAGGGAGACGTGGACTTCATGCAGGAGGCGGCAAGACCTATTTGCCAAAGAACATCCGGTTTGCCACAACAGTTTGAATTGTGCATGCGACCGAGGTAGCTGAACTCATCAACGCTCTCCATGGTACTCTATTCCACTTGTCCTGGTGGTTCTGGCGGAACAACTCTGAGGCTCTGGACCTTGTTCTTCTGCTTTGAAATACTGTGCCCATCATGAGGGGGCATCTTGGAGATCCTGGAGGGCGGAGCTGAAATTCTCTCACTTCTCCACAAGCAAGCTTGGTTGGTAATCTCTTCTAGACCAACTTCGATTCCGACATGTGGAGCAGCAAGTCCTGGTATCTAGTCGACGGCTTACCAGGACAGTGCCCCACCGCTGCCAGCGGCAATAGGAAGTAGGAGAGAATTCCTTCTTCGAAACTATTAAAATAAGACCAGCTGATGACTTTTCACAAACATGCCAAGAACCCTGGAGGGGAAACCACCCAGGTGCACCCATGCCAGGCGTCATTCAGTCCCACTTAAGTCAAAGAGAATGCCTCCTCTACTGTAAGAGGCTAGCTAGCTTCTGAGCTTGATCAGAAAGGACTTCCCACATGGCAGCCTATTGTGAAGCAGCATCTCAGGTGAGGCTCTAGAAACATGCTGCTCCTCAACACCTTCAGTAAATCCTGAGCACATGATGCATCTTATCCAGTAACATCTCCCAGTTCTTCTGGTGCTCTAGCAAGGTGCTGTAATCCACAACTTGAATGAATCACAGTGGCTTTTAGACCATCAGGTTTGCAATTAATTTGGGTATTGCCTTGAAACATTCATAATGCAATGCAAGAGTACCTCATTATGACTGGGCAGAATTTTGTCACGTACTCTACAGGACACAAGCCTACAAATATCTGCTTTCATAGACTCTAACTGGAGTCTCTGAATGCTCTCAGCAACTCTGAAAAATCAGGCCCCTCCTTTAGGAAGCTAGCTTTATAGGCATCCAAATTTTGAAATTGCAGACTATTTTCCATTTGCCTTTGTTCTCTCTCAACAGCCAGTTACTGCATTACCTATTGCAGGAGTGGGTCTTTCGAAAAGCAAGAAAGGAGAGAAAACTGAAAGAACAGTAAATAGGAAAATGTGACTGTAAAACCACAAAAATTGGCCAAGGGGAAGACAGGAGCAAATGAGCCGGGTGCTGGCTTTAACTCACTGTTTTCAAAATGACCAGAATTCAA
This sequence comes from Mesoclemmys tuberculata, assembly GCA_007922155.1. Lineage (NCBI taxonomy): Eukaryota > Metazoa > Chordata > Testudines > Chelidae > Mesoclemmys > Mesoclemmys tuberculata. The sequence continues at coordinate 2,474,275 of ML675648.1, forward strand.
GCTGTCCCTTTAAGATGGGCCCTCTGTCTGCATTTATACCAGTGTAACAGCACTGACTTCGGTGGTGCTCCCATACACTTGCACCAGGGTAACTGACAGCAGAATTTAGCCTAAAGACGTTGTCCTTTTTTTTTTTTTTTTTTTTTTTTTTTGCACATAGCTCTGAGCTCTTTTGTATCTGTTTAAGTACCAAGCTGTCACTTCAACATGTTTTCTCATTGTGTGGCTGAGGCTGTGGAATTATTATTCTTGTAAGCAGTGCTTACTACTGTTAAAGACTCCAGCCAAGATCAAACCCTGCTATATTAGAAATTGCACAAACACGCACTAAGAGTCTCTGCCCTGCAGAACTCTCAATCTAAACATTAAGAGACACTCAGAGAGGGTGAATCACATTCAAAGTTATAGAAGCAGGTCAGTAGCAGAGCTGGGAAGAGAAGCTGGTTCTGACTTCCAGTCCAATGCGCTAGACTGCACTGCCTAAAGCTGCTTGCAGATACAAATATTCCTGCGTTTGGCAAGGCTTCATCTAATATATTACTCTATATACATGGCAATACTGGCTATTCCCATAGTTTCAACAACGGCTTCCTGTTTCTCAAGCCAGTTCTGAAGCTGGCACTCTGCATATGCTTCCTAATCTAAGTTAGGAAAGCAATTTATAAAGAGCTTTGAGATCTTTGAACAGAAGTTACTCCATAAGGCCTGATGCTAACTCCTTTGAAATCAAAGGAAAGACTCCCATTGACGTCAATGGGCTTTGGATCAGCTTTCATGGGCAAAATATTCTCGTTTATTTTAATAGTGAGTCAAACTAACTATTCCCTTTACCCCTCTCTCCAATACTTAAGTCTTGGCCCTTCCATCAGCAGCAACTGCCAAGTACATACCATTGTGTGATAGTTTTTTGACAATACGTACGAATGAAAACTGGGGTGACCTCCCAGCTGGAACCCATGTCTCCTGCCAATTACCAACATCATACAGTAAGCTGGCGACAGAGCCAGGAACAGAACTCAAATCACTTGAATCCCACTGCTATGCTCAATCCAGAGTGCCACACAGCATCCCAAAAAAACGGGTCCAGTGGCATCCTGAAAGCAACACTGCACAAAACCAGAGCCAAGAAATAACAGCTGCTACCCAGGTCGCCCCAAGAAATAGCAAGGTTTATTAAAAAAACAGTGTTAAGTCTTTTCATTTCAGTATATTCCTTTTACAGAACCTCAGGGGGTTATGATTTTACTTTGCCGCTTTGCTGATTAAACATCAAAAGCGCTTCATAAATGTCAGATGTTTCTGTCAAAAGAACAGCACTTTCTTCATCTTCACCTGGGAGCAAAACAATGCTCCAAAACCCAGGTGTGCATGGAGCTTGATCTTAACCAGAGAACAACATTTTCAAGGAAGAATTACAGAGCTTTATTTCATTTGCATGAGAAAATGGGAGAACGGTGGATGAGAACCACAAGATGCAAGACATGGTTCACCAGCCCCACAGTGATTTACAGTCTTGCCTCCCGCTCTATGCTCTTTCCTAGGGTGAATGGAGTTGAAAGAAGGTGAATCTCTCAGACCCTTTTAGTTCCAGTTACATGTAAGCTGAACATGGTAGCACTGGTCAATCATTAAGTAATAATGACAAAGCCACTTCACTAGGGATATGTTAGTTTAGGAACCAATTTAACACAGAAGCAACATCCTATTTAAAAAAAAAAAAGTCTCACTATGCCATGAATTTTAAGATCTTCAGGGGCTGGAATTGAATCAGGGGAAGAGTGCTGTGGGTGGAAGTTCAGCAAAGGGAGTAGGAAGTGGCAGAGAAAAGACACGTGAAGATGAAACACAATAAGGCTTGATCTAATAGCATGAGCATGGGGACCGTCAATCGGAATCCTCATGGGACAGGGATCCACGTGATCGGATCTGACGCTTGGTCAAGGTATAAAGCAGGAGGTATCAGAGCAGAAACTGAGACATGGATGCCACCAGTTAGGAATGGTGCAGAGAGGGGAGTTTTTCTAAGCAACAGGGGAGCTAGGAGCAATCTCACAATGAAAAAAATTAACTGATAATGCTGATAACGAAAATGACAAAAAACAAAAAATAGTTCATGTCACCCCCCAGATTGTTCCTAAGGAGATCTGGTACCTAAACATTTCCCTCTGGCACTGATTAGTTGTAATTTATTTTTAAAAGAATGTTTTATGGCAAGAGCTAAAATTCAAATCTCGGCCCTGCTACTACACAAAATGAACTGTGATATGCCTATGGTGTATAATGAACTGAGATTTTGCCAAATTATGGTGAAAATCAACACTGAAATCCCTCTCAAGCTATATTTTGATGGCATAGGTGGCATGCAGCCTTCCACTGGGGTGAATTTCACGCTGAATAAATAAATGTCTCATATATCCACAAACCTGCTTCTAGAAATGTACCATTATCGGCACAAGAAGAAAGAGATCTTATGGACAGAAATTAGCCTACAGAGCAATCAGCTGTGGATACTCAGAAATCTTGGATATTATCCTCTTATGGAGAAGAACCACATTGCCTTAAAAAAACAAACAAAATAAATACTTTAAAACCTGTTATCCTCATACAGAAGAAGTCAGCTCCCTAGCTGATGTAACTGACTGACTTCAATAGACTTGAACCATTTTGTACCAGCCGAGAATTGGCCTAATATATACTTACCATTTATTCTAAGGCCAACCATTCAGCCACCCATTCTGCAAAGGAAACAATGGGTGCTCCCCTCTGCCCATGAAACTGAGCAGGACCCCTCTGTTACACTCAAGGGAGTTAAAGAAGAGTCAGCTAATGTTCTGGCCCAGGGGTATCACGTCACCAAGCTAACCCGTATCTGCAGGTTAGCAGGCCTTGTCTAGCTGCCCAACGAGCTGGCGTCTAAGTAGCAGTCAGCAGCAAGTGTTTAGCCAAAGGCACAGGCAAGGGTGCCCCACTACAGTGTGCCTTGATGTTGGCAACACCTCTGTTTCCCCTCGCATCACCAGCAGGGCAGGATTTGGTACTCAGGAAAGACCTAACATCCAGATTAGATCGATATGGAAGGAAGGTCTGTACTACACCCATCACTGTGGTATCTGTACATTTTAAATACATAACAGGTTGACACAAATCCCTGCAACCCCATCTCTCTCTGACTCACACGCGCCGTTTCCCCCCTCCCCACGCCTCCACTAGTTCTGATATATAACCAACATGCTGCAGAATAGCCTGTCTGAGAACTGGAAAGCAACCAGACTTCATGCAGCAGAAATCAACATATGGCAGTCAATACAGTTAACTGAACAAAGTGATTTTGTATAATACTTGTGGACCAAATCCTCAACTGGTTTTAAATCGGTGTAGCAGCACCAAGGTCAGAGCACCTGTGCTGATTTATACCACGTGAGGATCTGGCCCTTATGTATTTTAAAATTGCACAGGGCCCCTACTGAACTTCAACTTCTTGGCAACACCAGTGTGATTTTTTCATCTTTTTTCCTCCCAACAAAATGCTTCTATGCTCTTTAAACTTGAAATAGGAATTCATGTTAGCTGCCCAGGGTTCATCAGCAATCCTACAATAACAACCCAACCTGCGCAGGTAACCCCACAAACCGATGTGATGAACAATGATGGAGAGGGGGAAGGTCTCAGAGAAACAAATTCCAGTTTCAAGCTCATTATGGAAAAAATGTATTACAAAATGAAGAAAAATTACCTTAACAGGATCCCTTTCAAAACAAGGATATCTAACATTATTGGTACTGATCATATTACAGCATCAGGATTATTTATAGAGCCATATGCCAGAAGTATTAACAAAAACTGTAAAATGGTGAACTCTAAGTCACTTCTAGAGGCTCTTATCTTCACGCTGTACAGTAAAGATAATAAAGCAAGACATGGTTCATGTAAATATGTATTAATCCAGGAGATTTAGGTAAACAGATGAGTTGCAGTTTGAAGAAAACCATGAAAAAGAAAGAAATTTTGTCAGGGTGTTAATTAATGCAGTATCATTAACACTAAATTACTGACTGTGAAGTTAAACACGGAATATAACCAGATTTTCAACCAAGCCAAGCAAGCTAATGTTTCCATCAAACAACAAGGTTGGACATTCTGCTGCTCTGTTAAATAGGGAATTCTTGTTTTAGTGCAACATTAAAAGGAATTTACTGGCGCTTTTATGTTTTACATTCACTTTTGGGACATTGAATAACTGTAAACTATTTGGCATTCGAAGACTGCAGCCAGTAACGTTTTGCCTTTGAGAAACGAGAACAGGAAAGACAAAGACAGAAAAAACTGAGAGAATCAGAAAAATGACAAAGCAACATGACTGCATTGAAGAGAATAGCATCTTGGAAGGTGGAGTGGAAACACTTCTCAAAGCAGCACAGACTCAATGTACATAAAAAAAGAATGACTTTGCCAGGGTAAATCCATTACTTTTCAGCACAGTTGAGTTAATACCATATGCAAGCATAATAAATAAAAACAAACAAAAGAAAGAGCAAAAGGGACTGACCAAAAATTTCTATCTGTGCTGCACTTGCACATCGTGATTTACAACTACACTCTGCAAAAGCTTCTTTTTTATTGTTTTACTTGAGAATCAATCTATTTTTAGGCTGGATAAAACTTCAGAGGAACAGTTTGACTGACAGAGTTGGGAGGCGGATCTAATAAAAACCTCTTCACGCTGAAAGGGAAAAGAAAGCCACTGTTTTTCATAAGACTGGATTTTCTTCTTTTCAGAAACATTTACTTATATTGATCGATATTATTGTGCAAAAGTGCCCATGCAATCTTTTAAATACACACTAATCAATAAACAGATGTGTCAATTACCCCCCAGATCCAATAACCTGGAGAAATCCGCATGCACTGCTAACTCCACCACCATTCTCCTTATGGGACAATGTGGTAACCAGATCTGGGGATTGCAGACCAAAGGTGAAAATTCTAGCCCTACTCAAGTCAATGGCAATATTCCCATTGATGTCAATAGAGCCAACGGCCCTAATGGACAATCACCTGCCAGTAGACCCCTTGCTCTTATAGCAATGGATGCCAGCTCACCAGTGCTGACCAATATTGTAACAAGATCTCAACAGCTGGCCATTTTAAATGGCATAATTTGACAACTATAGTTAATGAATACCATGATTATCGGCCATGTGATGAACTCAATATACAAGACTAGTTTGCTCTCCTACTTCCTTGTCTTGGAGAGTCCTGGGTAGATGATTCCAAGGGAATGGGGAAGGTTTATCCCCCAGCACGAGCCATCTCCACCATTTGGGGGGTAGAAGCTCTCGTGCTGCAGATGGTGGAAGGGGATGTCATGTCTCACATGAATGGTGCCCTCCTGGCTGTTTGGTGCACTCACCTATTGGTAGGAATGTTCTGTTAGAGATAGTGGTGGACATGGGAAGGCAGCATACTCAAGACTGAGACGCTGGCAGGGTCCTTGACAAAATCCCTCTGTCAAAGGGCAGCTCTACAGGGCACCCAGTAGGATACAGCATGTATTTTAGTTAGCAGGGTTATAAAATAGTACCCTGGTTTCCTGCCACAATCCATTCATGAGACACCATCTGCACGGCAGGGGCGTTTTCATGCTCAGCCTACATGTTGTTCCCTTGAAGTGTAAATGGTGTGGTGCTTGAATGTGTTCAGTATAGCAGGAAACAACAGCAGACAAGGAAAACTGCCGACTTTATAGAGCTCTCACTTTAAACGGCATTATTCACAGAACTGCGTTCTACATAGCACATGGCAAAGCAAGCAGTTCAAGCCACAAAGTAAAGCATGGAATATGTTCCATTTAAATCTTCCCTACCACCATTAAACAGCACAGTAGCATGCACAAAAATTTAAACCAAAAGTCAAGGAACAGCAATTGTAACAACAATATGGGTAGGGAGTTTCAAAAAGCACCCAAATCTCTTAGGAATATAAATCTCCTAATTTAAATATCTTAGGCGCTTCTGCAAAGATCACCATAGTCACATCAGCATCCTACACCCTGATAGGAAATGTACACCCTGCAGCCAGGGGAGCACTGAACTGGAGGTGAAAACTATTTTAACACGAGCATAAATGGGAACAAGCCACGTGTCGCACCATTTCAGAATCAGTTGTTGAAACTTTTCTGTCCTTTACTCTGTGTCGTTTGATATTTCCCAACAACCTGTGAGAAGCCTAATCAATATTCTATAAACAGTCACCTCGGGTGAAAAGCAAAAGGCTTTGGGATCTAAAAAAAAACGCCCGACTTCTCCCTTAATTCCAGCCAGAAACCCCATTGACCATCACTCCGACCTAGCTGACACAACCCCATCAGTCATGTACCCAGTGGAATGTTAGCACAACTAAAGCACACAGAAAAGGGGGAATGAAAAAAGAAGCTGTAAACAAGAGTGCTCAGGTCACTGTAGTAAATCACAGCCCCTAACAGCCAGTGAAAGAAGGGAATGCTAGGCCAACACAGGGCTCAAAGAGTCCTTTGTTGGGGTGGAAGCCTGTGCATAAATATGTTGGAGACGGCAGGAGAAAGGAGGTTTAGAAAGGAAAATGCTTCTGAATTTTGGCCTTATTTTGATCCCGTTTAGATAGTACAGAAGCTAAAAAGAAGGCAAACAGCTAATTTAAAAACAAGAAAATTCTCATTTCACTAAGCAATGCACAGATCATACCTTTTACATTTCAGTCAAACACCACACCAAAAAGCACTCTTGCCATTAAGTTTAAAATTGTAAGCGCATAGGAGGTTCAAAATAAAAATCAATTCAAGAAAAAGTACTTTTTCCTCGGATCCTACCACAGAGCATCTGATCACCAGTCATTTTACCAATCCATCTTAAAGGTACTGCTGCATTATCCCACTAGATAAATCCCTAATTAACCTAGGACCAGCCAGTTCTACGTGTCAACCCAACATTAGAGAAGCTTGATTTCCCCCCAGTCCTTTTCGTTTATTTATTTATTGCCAAACTGATCTTGTGCAATGATATTTATGGTATCACATACTTGGTCTAGCCTAAGAAATATTACCTCTGATGGTTTCATATTTGACCAAGGGGTAACCGAAGTACCACAGCTGGAATTTCCCCAGGCACAGTGCTGTATTTTTCCTTTAACAACAGCCATCACAGAAAGGATAAACAGAGGACAAGAAACCCAAAGGCAAAAAGTCTCTTGAGGGACCGCAGCATCTTCCAAGCAGGTTAAGGCAGGTAGTCAAGGGAAAGTTCTCTCTTCTTTCCAGGAAGGCAACTGTGCTGAATTTGTGCGCTCACATATCAAGAAGCTGCAAACAGTCCAGCAACATGCTCCACGTCTGTGTTGTTCTTAGAGGGGAATCTCATATCTTGCAACCTTTTAAGACAAGGAGCGTGTGTGGAAATGGGAACATTTCTAACAAGAAATTAAGCACTCTATTTTCTGACACAGTATGCTGGAATCTATAATTAAATACCCGCAGAATAGATGTGGAGGTTTGCTAAAACTGTACCCCACATTAATTACACCCTCGCAAGTACATACTACATGCCATGTGTTACAAACTGAACAGCTATCAACTCATGATCTGGCTGGTAATTAAAATAAGCGGAAGTAAAGCAGTTGCACTCATATTCCTTAGGCACATACTCCATGCTTTTTTCCCAAAGCAAGAGAGTGCATTTCAGGATGGCAATTTGCAAGATATTTAACATTTTACCGTACACTTTTATGGCTTGTTGACAGTCTCTTCAGCCCAAAGATCAGACACCCCGGATATGCTCAGCAAGTCCTCAGCTTTCACCAGATGTGCTACCAAATACAGCTCCATAAAATGATGCTTCCCCCGTTATGAATCGTTTGCCGCTAGGAAACCTTTAGCCTTCAAACTACCATAACTGCCAACAATTAAGGAATGAATTCCATTGTCAGGACTTATAAATACCACCACAAAGTTAACCATTCCAAGGGCAGCAATCGCAAATGATGGGCAGCCTCTTTCAGAAACGTAACCATTTCCCTGCTCTCTGAAAGATCAGCAACAAAATGGTGGCGTAAGAGAGAAAATGCTCCCAGTCCACCACAGGCTCCTCAGCTGTGTCCAGTTACCTTTCACACATCCACCCATGGTCTTCCTTTTTCACAGCTTAGTAAATATGCCAGTGAAGAATAATGAGTAAAACAAACCACTGTTCCACCAACATGCTCAGTACCGATGCTGGCCCTGATCCTGCAAAGTACTTGGGCACATGCTTCGTTTTAATCATGTGAGAAATCCCAGTCATTTCACTGGAAATTATGGTTCACTCCTCACCCCAGCCAGAGTGGTGTAAAGGGGCCCTGGAAGCCACAAATCCAGCCAAGAAAATATTCTCGTAGACCACATACTAAAGCGACAGCCAGAAGACTGCTTCCCAAGGACCCCCTGGCATGTTCTGGTGTAGGTGAAGTGCCAGAGGCATGAGGGGCATGATGGGAACAGGACCACAGCAAGCAACACTCCACTCCACAGGCAATACTGGGAGGGTGCCATAATTCAGAGAGACCCTCAGAGCTGTCTAATTTACATCAGGGCCATCTCCAGCCCTGAAACATCCCAGGATCAGAAAGTCACACTGGTGGCTTAAAGCCATCATTACTGTCCGCATTCTGGGCTGAGCGTTCTGGGCTGTGCCTCGACTGCATTCTGCGTCTCTTCCCCTGGGACTCTGGTATTGGGGGCACTGGCAAACCCTTCGTCAAACCAGGAGTCAAGGAGCGCAAGATCCAGCCACTGACAACAGTAAGGGGACAGGTTTCCCATAAATGTTCATTTGGGGCCAGATTTTCCAAGGAGCTCAGCTCCCATACAGGCACTTAAATGAAATGATCAGGTTTTCCCATGTGCTCAGTAACCTCCTACAGGTTCGGATGGCAACTGCATTTCTGGAAATATGGCTTGTGGCTGTCATACCAGCATTTGTAAGAGGATGTAAAATAAATCATGCAGAGTCCACCAGCCATAAAATCAAGTCACCTGAATTGTAAGCTACTGTTTACCAGTCCCTCCACGTTCCACGGGCTACAGAAAGAATATATTCCTCCATGAAAAATTGCTTCCCGCTGCATCTCCACTTTGAAAGCTACTGCTACCTCATGGCAACCATCTCCCCTATAAAATACATGCAGTTTTGCAGAATACAAAAACATGCAAAACAAAAAAGGGAGGGGGAAATTTATGAGAACAAACAGAATAAGAAACACAGAAAAAAGTCAGGATGTTTTTATGTTGTCTCCTTAGTGGAAGCTTAACTGTAGCAAACACACTTTATTATTATTTATATGTATTGCCATAGAATTTAGGAACAGCAGTCATGGAACAGGACCTCATTGTATTGGGCGGTGTACAAACACAGAACAAGATGACAGTCCTGTCTCAAAGAGCTTACAAGCTAAATACAAGACAAGAGACACTACTTTTGTTTCTGTTAAAGTCATAGACTTGAGAAAAAACCTGGGACGCAAGACAAGTTCATTCACTAGAATTACTCTGAACCACTGTTTGCTTTTCATTGTGAAAGTTTTCTTGGCTCCTTGCTTACTAAAAACATCCTGGAGCTGTGCCAATCTACACCTGTTGACAATCTAACCATTTTGTTGCCCCAACCTTCCTTGCTTCCTGTAAACTTCCTCTGCCTGCTGTTTTGTGCACTTACTTTTAGAACAGTCCATACACTGTGGAGCTACAACAAAGCATCTGTGACAGAAAGAGAAAATGGGCATGATACCAACTCATTTTGCCCCTTGCAATGGCCAGGAACTACCTTACGGGAAGAAGAGGGGAATAAAAGAGAAGTGATGGTGGAAGAAAACCCATCCAGAAAACAAGCAAGTCTTGTTATGGTCAGTCAAAAATTAATTAATTTTGATCATTTTTGAGATTTGAATCCATCTGGAAATCCATATTCTAATTTATGTAACACAAGCTGGCCACAAAAAGCTATACATGTTCAGATCTTCTTTATTCCTTTGCCAAAGGAAATATGCCAATAAAAAGCTTCTCTTCTTCAAACCACACACTCTTACATTACTGTGCAGCGATGCAAGGCCTCGCCTTTAGTGAAGATGTATTGTTCTTGATCCCATTAATATGGGTCAGTAATAGCATAAGTAATAATCTATGCACTGCAAAGTCATCATGAATGTTAACTTAAATATACTGCCAATAGCCAATACAATAAATCTTTCATTCCAGGGCACTCAAATGCATCAACTAATAGTCCGTAGCAATCAATAATATTAATAGGTCAGAGAGAAAGGTTCAACGTTATTTTCATAGAATAATTATGGTCTGGGACTTTTAGATTTTTCAGAGATTACATGAGCTACAAGGCTCAGAATACAAAATTCACATTGATTCCACAGCAAACCTTTTTGGGTTGTCTTTAAAGGGGGGACAGTTTAAGGACTAAATGAAAAATCAGTGGCCTTCTACTCAGTATATAGAGGCCTAATGCTCTTTCTGATCCATGTACAATCCTCTGGCAGCATTACCCACTTAAGTTCATTTTTAGGCCCTTATACAGTGCTGAAGCAGTATCAAGGGACCTTAGCGTGGATGAAAATTCTCTCCAAGAATCTTGTATTTTCTCATTAAAAGCATATGATGGGACCGCATCCAAAACACAACCAAATGAATGTTGCTTATCCATCCATAGATTAATAACCCAGCAATGGCAAACCTGTCATGTGAGAAGCCTTATTTGGTTTGCATGCACAATGTCCTCAGCTCACCAAAACACATTTGTTCAAAGACAGCAAAACATCTTCGTGCTGATTTACTCCTCTGTGTATTAGCTTGGAAACACCATTACCCAGTTAGCTATTATCACTTAATTAACTTTTCTGCACCAAAAGGACTTATCTTTATCAATTCCGAGCTGCTAACACAAACTCTTTCCTACAATCACACAATTCTGAGTCATGTCAAACCTTACATTTTGAAAGTGCTACACAAAGTTTGAGCCACATGAATCTCATTACCATCACTGGGAAATATGTAGCTAAAGCCCCATGTGGTGCTTTGAACATTTAGGGATTATGGATTCATCATTAATTCTCACTGATACTGAAGATCAGGAGATTCAAATTTGCCTGAGAGATATGGCTGCAAAAAAAGAATGTGAATAGTTTAATAAAAAATTAATGTGAAAAAAGAATCCAGATCTTCTAACAGACTGGCAACATTCTTCTGCATTATAAACTACTATTTACCAGTCCCTCCACGTTCCAGCGGCTAAAGATAGATTATATTCCTCCATGAAAAATCGCATGGGTTGTTGAACCCATAAGTCTCACGCACTAAACTCCACCATGGACACAATGGAGGTGGGAGTGTTCCTCTGGCCAGAGGGGTCTTGGATCTATAGCAAAGATGCCGTAAGGTGTAGGCAGAGCAGCCAGGAGAGAACAAACCTAGGAACAGCCCAACCTGGTAAGAAGACTTGGTCTGAACTTTATGATGCCTGATGGTTAATGTATTTGTTAACCAAGCCAAACCCCGGGAAGAGGCTGAGTTTTAACAGTATGTCAGGACAGTGCTTTTGAACAGAATGGGAATAATATCTGCTCACAGATCTTTTATGAGGTGAAGAATCAGCTGCGGAGGAGGAGCAGTTAGAAGAGCTCCAAAACCATCACACCTCATGCTAAGGAGTGGTTTTTTAACCATTCCTCTGCTGATATAAGGAGATCTTCCTCCCCTTGTGAAGTCCACATTAATATGTAGTTTCACTAACAGATTGTTCACACCCCTCAGTAAAACACACCACATGCCACAGTTAGCAAAACGCATAGTGGGACTGCACAGTTTGTTGACAGAACGAATGCAAGCCTGCACACACAATTAAAATGCCCATGAGAAAAAAGGTGCATGTTAAAACGCAGGGCTCATCAGGTTATGCATGCAAAGAGATCTGTGCATGTTGAAATCAGGGATGGAAACGTAAATAACATGTTGCACATTTGAACGGTTTTCTGTTCTGAATCTATTATTTGTTCAACACTTCTCACCTTGCCCTTCCTCCCATGCTTGTTTGGAAGAGTGGAAGAAGATGAGAGAGAGAGGCAATGGAGGGTGGGAGAGGAAAGGAACACAGGCAGAGGTCAAATTCCCATCTCCTCAACTCTCTGGAAATGCTTCTTCACCATATTCCCTTCATGCTTTTGATACAAAAGCAAATTTCCATTAAAGAGGCTAATGCCATTACCATAGTTAGATAGCACGTTCAAAGCAGAAGGAATCTAATTGTGCTACTATTCTGATGTAGCAGCTTCTTACTTTTTTTTTATTGTCACTATTATTATTTCATGTAGAAATTACAAGGCTTCAGGGACTGCGGAAAAGAAAAAGTAGAAGCAGCCTCGCTAATCACCGCACGAACTGTTTACCCAAATGTTAAAGCTCAGTCAAATTTGAAAAAGCAAAGAGAACATGCTTAAACGTATGCAGCCTGAATCACGGAGCTGCCAACGACAATGCACTTTATGGCTTATTAAAATCAGAAAGCTTCTTAAAGTAAATGCTTTATATGGAAATTGCTTAACATAGATTCTTAAACAGTCATGGGTGACTCCTTAAAATCGGAAGGTATGCTATTTCACTGCAAACAGAGGCTAAGTCACTGCTCTCCAGTATTAGATCTGTCTCCAACACTGCAGCCTGTGGGAGATGCGTGACCACGTAGAAAGCAAAGTAAATGAAAATTATCTGATGACAGGCTGAAATATCTGGGTGAAATTCATCCCTGCACAGAAGGGTAACCCAAAGGGTCTATGCACCATTTCATCCCCCAGCCCTGTACAAAGGACCAGCACAAGGCTTACGCACTCACAGGACTTTGCGTCAGACTGAAGTGGTGCACAGACCCCTCTGCACAGGGGTGAGTTTCACTCTTCCCACTGTCGTTGCTGTCTATGAGGAATATGTACATCGAGAGAGAATAGAAAATAAGAATTTGGAAAAATTTACACTGTGAAAAACAAAGAACAGAATCTTCAGCAGTTTTACTCGGTAGAATGTAGAGTTCAATTTTTAAATGACAACATTCTGACCTCCGCACAAAAATCACGCAATTCCACAACATAAACTTTTGGCTCTCTCATGCCCAGGTTAATTTTCCCCTAAGGAGGTTCTCTCTCTTAAGTCATGCAGTCAGCAATATCCTATCACTCAGGGGTCCTGAACAAAATATTCTCATTAAAGGTATCATAAAAAAAATTAATTAGGCTCTTCACAACAGCTTCTAAGATGCATCGTTTCATGGAATTACAAAATCCATGGAAATATCTTGGGGATTTAATTATGCATTTCAGAACTTCAAAATAATTTCAGAAATAGGAACTTTCAGTGAGTGCCTCATTTAGACCTGACCAGAAAGTCAAGAATCCTATATGAAATGCCAGTTTGGTAAGAATTTTTCCAGCCTTTCTAAGGCTCTTATGGAGAAACCAAATGCCCAAAAGTAACCCTTAAAAATAACAGTGTTGATAAGAGGAAAAAATGCTTTCATCTCATTTTGCAGGAAGAATGAGTTAAGGCTCTAAAACAGAGGTCCAGAAATCCTAGCTCTTGGGTTCAGTTCGTGATGCTGATTTGCTGCACAAACTTGAGAAAGGAACTTCACCACTCTGTGTCTCACTCTCCCGATCGGTGACATGGGGACAGTAAAAACTAGCCTCCTCAAAAGGATGATGCATGATATAACTAAATAACAAAGTTACTTACCAGTAACTGCTGTCCTTCGAGATGTGTTGCGCATGTCCATTCCACTATAGGTGTGTGAATGCCTCTGTGCAGTTACCAGAACATTTTCCCCTTAGCAGATCTGCTGGCTCCAGCCCCCCCAGAGCCCCATGCACATGCCGCGGCATATGAGGCACTGCTGGTCCTACGCCCCTCAGTTCCTTCTTTCTGCCTGTAACAGTTGCTGGAACTATCCCTGATTGCCTGGCAAGTGCTATTCCCCTTGTTTGGACTTGTTTATTCTGTTTCTGTATTGTTAGATAGTTTAGTTAAGTAGTTGTTAATAGCGTAGTTAGAGACTTAAGGTAGTCTTGGCTGGGACTTAGCGCGACCGGAGTATGCCCCGGTCACCAGGCTTTAAGCCGTGTGCCTCCTGCGGGAAGGTCTTCCCACTCAGCGACCCCCACGACAGCTGCCTCAAAAGCAACTGGAAATTCTCTGATGAAAGATGCTACTGAAGGATCAAGTATTGTTACAGTATTTACAGACAGCTTCTGCGTGCACATCAGAACATGATTCCATGCTCTGAACTGATGCACATTCCTAGCTAGTGTTGTGGTTTTAAAAAGCACTGCATGGAGAAGGAAGAATTCAGGTGAAGATGCACTGTCTAGTAGCTAGGGCCATGTTCATATCCTCAGAAGAATGCAAAGTGTGAAAGACTCAACGCTACCTGGAAATTGAAAAGAATGCTGGTTGCGCCAACACTAACTAGCTAATTTAGTCTTCCAAACTACACACAAAGCTGCTTTCTATAGATTAGCTAAAAAGAACACCCCTCCCGGCTGCAGAATACATTAAGCTATTTTTACATGACCTTGCCATAGTAGGATCTAGTGACCGACATGATCTACCATTGTTCAATGTTCATTTAAATGATGTGTCAGTCATGTTCTCTGCGCACAACGCCTTCTTGCTTTTGTTACTTTGTTATGAAAGGTTTCATTGAATTGCTTATTAAAACTGCTTTATATAAAACCACCCTATTTGAAAGATCTCCCTGGCTTGAATCCAAATCAATTAGCAAACTCACTGCCAGCTGATGAAAAGTAACAAGTCAATATCGGATTATAGATAACTCAGCTATTCACAATGGCAATGCAACTGAACCGCATGGTATAGGGTTATGAAACAATACACTCCCCAAGTGACATTTTCATGCTAAGAAGCCATAGTTACGCAACAAATGAAGAAAAAAGCCTCTGTTGAAGAACCTCTCCTTTGTTATCTTGTGAATTAGATTATTTTACTTTTAAAAATTAAAGAATTGGTTGCTGGGGTTTTCACATTCTAAGGATTAAATAGTCTTAAACCATTCAGGAAACTGAACTATTGGAGAAGAGCAATGGATCACCTAGATCTGGCACAGTAGACCAGAATTTCCATTGGCAGAACTGTGGGGTGATGACAGCACTACAGCAACAAAAGATTGAACAACAAACACCATCATGTAGTTCTTTTCTAGCACTTTTCAACCACAGATCTCAAAGGGCTTTTCAAAGAAACTCAGTATTATCCTCATTTTACAGAAGAGGAAATGGAGGCCCAGAGAGAGGAAATGGATTGCCTAAGCAGGTCAATGGCAGGACCAAGAACAGAACCTCGGCTCTAAGCCCCAGTCCAGTGCGATAGCCACTATTCGCATAATCACATGTTGCGATCTTACACAGCAGGCCACCTAATCTGCTGAGGTAAAATGTTACAAGGTCCATTCAAGTCAATGGAGTGCCACCAATTTACACAAGATGCGAACGCATCTGCATACACTGGGAGCTTTATTCCTGACATGAAACACTTGCTGATCACTGCAAGCTGCATCCAAAAGTGCTACCTAGAGCGAAAATGTTAGAATCTCATTCTACAGATCCACTCAGTGACAAAAAAAAGACCCAACAAAATGAAATTATTTCAGAGATTATCGATTAAGGGTTAAAACTTCATTCAAGCCAATGGGAGTTTTGCCACTGACTTCAGTGGGATAGGATTTCATCCTAAGTGCACTGACAATATCAAAGATAATGCCTCCATGATGATCATAAAGATTTATGATGCAACAATGCTTGCAAGTGCCAATACAGAATGCCCAGAATACTTTTGACATGACAGCAAATGATTAGATTGTCTTATGTCTTCTTTAGCTCAAACATTAGCATGAATTTGTGTTGTACTGGGTGCTCTAACATTAGACAATGCAAGAAAACTAACTGAAATGACTCACTAGTCAAAAACAGATTGGCATATTTCCATCTAAGCATTGCATGCACATCAACATGGCATCTAAGCACCTGACGAAACATCCCAGGCATGATCTGTAGTGTTCAGGTCTTATTAAGAGCTCCTTCCCCCTCTGTACAATCTTATGGTTCTGATAGCCTCCCAAATTGTTCTCTGTGAACAGAACACCATCTAGATATTGTCTAAATGAACTTCCCACTGAGTGCACCAATGCACTCCCTTCCCAATGTTCCCCTCCGTCTATGTGACAGAACATTAAAAAGCAATAATTTGATTCAAAGACTAATATGCTCTTTTCATTTGAAAAAAACATCCTTATATTAACTGACATCAATTATGGAAATTGTATTGAAAGTAAACCTGTAAAATAATGACATACTACCTGAAACAACGTTTATCTCCATTTCTTGAGAGCGACTCAATTTCAAGTTGATGGCACTCCATTCACGCTTATGCATTAACCGGGCACACTCAGACTTTCAAAAGACAGTGTAACACTTATGTACCTGTAAATAGTTATGACATGCTCAAATTTAGCGGAAGTTTAAAACAAATTGAGAAAAAGGTGTTTCGTTTTCAGGCTTTCATGTGTTTCGTTTGATGGCCCCAGTATCTGAATGCACATCTTTATATTGAAAATTGATTAAGGGAGGCTTTTGTTTGTTTAACAAGAAAAAGAATCTCTCTTTAGAATTGCTTCTATCTTGTTGGTAAAACTAAATGGTCCAAAACATCAAAAAATTATTACTGTCTATCAATAAAATTGTCATTTGGAAAATGCTTCCCCCCCACCGTGTACTGATTTATTGACTCAAAACTGCCTGCCACAACAATTCCTTTGTATAATTTTCTATTCCTATTTCTATAAAGAAAATACAACTCGAGCACTATCCTTTCAGTTTACCACTTAGAAAGAGAATTACTCCCCAGCCTAGCAAGTCGCATGTGAGACGTTAAACATAGGCAGCTGCTGCTGTGTGAGAAATGCATCATCCAACCGGAAGGAGGGGCCCCCGACGGCATTGACAGGGAGCAAGCTGCACTATATAGCACGCTCTGCTTTCTATTGTGTTACAACTATGTCCCAGTTAAACAAAAATAATTTAGTTGCTTAGTGAAAATTCTTGGGGCTTTAATGCCAAGAACAGCTTCTAAACATACCGAACCAAACAGACAGAGATGCTATTTGGTTCTAGACTTTAACAAACAGGAAAATACTCCAAAGTATTTTCTGAGGGGGTTGAATAGATAGTCCCCACGATTCAGGTTGTCCAATAGGTCTTGCTGCAGCAGGTCTGGTAACAGTGCTACCAAACTGTGGTCCAAACAGGGACCTCCAAGGCCTGAACAAATAGTGTGAAATTAACTCCTTCACCCTGCCTTTATTAGAACTCAGGGTTACCGAAGGCTAGGGAAGGAATGCACAGACCAGCTGGACGTGCCAGCTGACTGACACAGCATGAATCCTGCTAGTGATCAGCCTTGCTTGGCAGCAACCTTTACACAACCAGCTAGGAAAGCCTCCGTGTGCAACTGACACATCCTAAGGGTGCAGACTCACAAGTTCTGCCAGGCAGATGCACGGGTCCTCTTCTCTCCCACAACTCATGGGGAAAGCAGACTCTATGGGGCTATTACGTCCCCCTCTCTCTCCTACTCCCACACAGGTTGGTCAGCAGAGCTTTGGGCTCCACCTCCAATGCTCCAACCAGGGCAGCTGAGCCACTGCCCCATGGGCAGTAACCATCCCTATGGCTGGCTCGGATTACTCCCCGGACAATATAAAGGAGGAGCCAGGAACCCATATTGTAACTGAGTCAAATTCTGGTTCCTGCTCTGCTCCTGTGGCAGTCATCTACATGATGCCCAGCCACATGACGCAAAGCCACAGCCCAACCCTTAATGTTTTAAACTATGTTGGTAAATTAATGTCTTAATTTAAGCTATTTGTTCCCTTTGGAATTTGAATCTTGCCCAGATGCCATGGTGATAGGCACTCAATACGGCTCTATAAATAACAATTAATAAAGTTATAAGAGGCCACATACATTTTTAACATCAATATCTTTACATCTGACCCAGACTTGATAATAGGTTCCCATTAGTGAAATTATAATTGACCAACAAAGAAGAAGCAGAAACAGATATTATTTCATAGCGCACATAATTCTCATTCATATACAGTGACAAAGTCCTTTCAGAATCCAGACAACAGTTTTTTGTGTTTTTTTTTAAATCCTTTAGGAAATAAAGGAAATGGCCTGAAAAAGACACAAGAAAACATAACGGAATAATCTTCATTTTGTGTTTGTATGGAAGGAGATTCTTTAGTAGAAGAATCAAATTCACTATATTTTCCACCTGAAGTAAAATGTATTGGTGTTTCAGACTATTTTGCATTAGCAAGGAGAATGTTTTGGTTCAGACAGTTACATAAACAGTGTAGTATCAGAAGGAATGGTGGACTGAGAATTGAGAAAGGAAGAAAATATATGCTGTTATCAGCAAGTAATCTTGAAAGGTGCTCCCTGCCTCAACCCCCAAATGACTTCACAAGGAGCTGAGGGCACTCAGCTTCTTCTCAGGATTGGGGCCTGACCATCCACATACACTTATAAAATGAAACACAAAGCACATCCTATGTGATGCACTTCATAAGTAGATCTATTCCTGAAACATAAAAAAGCCATAATATTAATATGTGAAAATGTGATGCATCCAAAATGAAAGGCTTGCAAATCTGTAAGAAAAACAGAATATTGAAGTCCTCAGTCTACCAGCTCGCCATGTTGACCTCTCCTCTAGATGTCCCAGTAAAGCACATGGTTTTAAGTCAGAGATTTGGACATGCTTAAGTGCTTTTGGGTGGAGTTTTCAAAATTGCTTAAGTGATAACCAGCAGAAGGCCCCAATGGGTTCCCTTCCAGCATGGGGATGGACACAAGTACAGTAGAACCTCAGAGTTATGAACACCAGAGTTACAAACCGACCAGTCAGCCACACAGCTCGTTTGGAATCAGAAGTACACCATCAGGCAGCCGCAGAAAGAAAAGATAAAAAGCAAACACAGTACAGTACTGTGTTAATCGTAAACTACTAAAAAATAAAGGAAAAGCAGCATTCTTTTTCTGCATAGTAGTGTTTCAAAGCTGAATTATGTTAATGCTCAGATGTAAACTTTTGAAAAAACAATCATAATGTTTTTTTCAGAGTTACAAACATTTCGGACTTACAACCAACCTCTATTCCTGAGATGTCTGTAACTCTAAGGTATACTATATGCATTTAAGTGCTTTCCTGAATCATAGCTTAGAGAACAGATCATGGGGCTTAACTCTAAGTACAGGACTAGTTCCTGAAACTGCATGAGGTGCTCAACATGGCCCAGGAGAGGACAGATGTTACCCTGGGGACAGCTGACTCGAAAAGCCTAGAACAGAGGATGAAATCCTTGTCCAGATCTAAGAGGAATACAGTCTTCTCCTTCTTATAGCGTTAGTATTCCTTCCAGTGCATTTCCTACATGATCAAAACCACCACCTAAGTCCAAACAACAAGACTGTTTATCATGAACTATCAGTTTCAGATTTAGCTGATTAACAATAAACGTTTGGTTACTTGCTCATTAAGGTTATGGGCTTGTTTGTTTGTTTTTTTTTGGTTTTTGGTTTTTAACTGCAGGACTCATAGTACAATGAATTAAAATCACTATGCTAATTCCGTTAGTATGATAGAACACACAACTGTCAAAAAGAAACAAATTAATTACTGATAATTAATAGTCTTAATTAATAGATACTGATAGTCTCTCTTCCAATAAGCCTTACATATTTGGGTTTTTTTTTTTTTCAGTTAATGAATCTATCTTAACACATCACAGGTTTACAATCAATAGGAAGTCATGTGTATTGTACACTTTCACCTAAATAATTACATAACAGTCCTCATGCTATGAAAAAGGACATAATGCATTCTGCCATTATCTCAGGGCTTTCTTTTATAAGTTTTGTCAATAAAACATCCCAGCTAAGTAGCTTCACATCTCATTGCTCCAATTGTTGATGTGGTAAGCTAACACATTTCACTAAAACACAGTGATGTCTTTTTCATCCCAAAGTAATGATTGCCTCTACATTCATTGTTCTTCCCCAGTCTGTGATAAATTAAGGCAAAGTTAATCAAGGCAAGAGAAGACATAATAAATGATGAATCATGACTGCTGTGTCGAATTATGAATAAATACATTTCACAACAGAATAACCAGATCTTCATGATCAAATTAGCCTGTGAAATTGTTAACTTGGAGAATTAAGAAGCATAATAAAAGGCTTGTTCTCAAATACCAATATATATTAAATGTATTTATAATAAACAGCTCTAGTTTGTGATCTTATGCAAGCTTAGTACAGTCTCTATTAAATTCAGCAAAGAATATTAATGGCATGATGTAAGTACAGAAGAAAGGTTGTTTTGCATTACAAAACAAATCCTTGGGTATCGCAGAAATTTTCCAGGTGTGGCACAAAACATGCTGCTGCCTTTATCACAAGGAGAAGCAGATTTGGGGGTTTTACCACAAGTCAGTGTCTCACTGGCAGAGAATGCAGTGACAGAGGCAGGATATTATGTAGTATAATGTATTTGTTTAAAAAGCATACACAAGCCCTGTTTGTCTTGAACAGAGGCAGTCAAACATGCATACTGGCAACACCTTTTACAGAAATCGCACCCGAGACGCCACTGCTCTGCTACACAGCACCACCCCCTCTCATTTTGCACCTCTTGGTTTATGAATGGTTAGGATCACTGTTCGCGTCTGTTGCCCAAGCCCCTGAATTTTCTATCAGAGAAACTGTTGCATAAACCTAATACATTACAACACCTTTGCCCTACCAACACAGTAGCACAGAGATTCAGAGCTACAACCGACAAGCCCTTCACAACTCATCTACTGTACCTTGCAGCACTGTTGCATGGTGCACAAGACTAGGCTTGGAATCCCTAACTCCATCCCACACACCAAATGACTTTAATGGCAATTTCAGTGCTGTGTACATTTGAGGCATACATTCTACCACTAATGTGATGAAAAGAGAAAGAAAAAAAATCCTCCCCCAAGCAAAGCTCCTTGTAAAGAAGCTAGAGATTCCATGATGTCCACTAGGACTTGTTTTAACCAATCCATTAAGGGATTGAGCCCACAAATTGAAAGTTTCAACAGCTCCAGAAAGGTGTTTAAAATGGAAATCCTGCTATAATGTTAGCTATGGAATATGATGTAGTTTCTCTACAAACTAATCCTCAGACTTGCAGACTTCTACATTTGTATTCTATTGAAATTTTAATGATTTATTTACTATTAGTTTGAAAGTGCAAGGAGGACTATGAAAAGAGAAACGGGGGGGAAAAGAAGAATGTAATTTTTATGATAAGTAATCTCAATGAAAAAAGACACAGTACGGAGGAGACCTGGACATCCCATTGCAAGAAAAATATCATGCTGGGTGGTAAACAGCTCCAGAAGAAACACAATGCCTGACTGGCAGATTATAGACATAGCCAGGCTAACGCAGACTCACAAGGCAAATCAGAATTATATTGTGCTTTAACGATCCCTAGCAGATATTACCTAATTTTCCCTTGGGGTAGAAATGCATTTTCAATTGCTCTAGTTAGCCAATTAGTAATTCATAAGATCTCTCATAATACACATCAATTCATTTGTACCACTTGGCGGTCTGTCGGCAAGTAACATAACCCTTGTTTTCATATGTTACAAAGATATACAATAGCAGCATGGAGAAACGTGACTGTATACAACACAAGGAACAATGCCACGTATAGAAAAACCGAAGTTCGAACAACAGGACATGTCAGAGGAGCTAGGTTTAAAAGGTGCTTTCTCAGTCTGACTCTCACTCCTTAACTCTGCGTGAAACATCCACTCAAAGGACTGACTAAAAGTGCTTGTTCAACAAGTTATTTTCTAATCAAAGTGGTACAGAATTCCACTCCATCTGGGCCTCTCTCTGCCCAGCAGCATTTATTCTTGGGTGGAGTATCCTGTGTGGGAATACATTCCTCCCCAACGGAGGAAGTCAGGGTACCACTCCATTAATCCTTTGAAATCTAATCATACAGGCAGCTGCCTTTTTGTCTCTGCTGTCCAACCCCATCAGCTCCTCCCAGCTCTGAAAGCGCAGAGGGGAAAGCAGTTTGACCGTGGGGGTGAATCTGAAAGAGACCCGTCTGCTCTCCCCACTCCACCCCCAAGCTCACTTGCCCCATACAGAGGCGCTTCCACAAGGCTGATGTTAAAAGGAAAGCAAATCAAAGCATTCTAATAGATGCAAACAAACATGGAAGGGGCTCTATGCCAGAGAACACTTTTTGGCTGTCTCTTAAAAACATGGGATTGCAGAAGGTTGATTTCTCATACAGGCCATCTTAACGAATGGACTGATCCACAGCGCAATGAACTCAGTGGAAAGGCTGTCATTGACTGCAGCGCACTTTGGATCAAGTCCTAGTTAGATAGTCAGGTAGAGATTTATATATAAAGAAACACAAATGGTCAGATTCTGCCATTGAACAGCCCCTTACTCTGAAAGTGGACTCGTAGAAAGTAATTAATATGAGGAAACCAGTCCAAGAGCATTTTCTTCTAACGCAATCCTCTGGTGAAATTATTTCAGTGGGACTATTTGCAGAGTCAGTACAAAACTGTTCAGAGAGCAGAATGAGACCTTATGGGTTAGCTTCTCATTTATACTAATGCACCTTTACACTGCTCGAGCAGGGAACAGAACCCTTAAAGTGAGCATAGATTACATTTACACTGACTGTAAGGTCCCTTCACCTTCACGTTGCCTGAGAAGAGTAATGGGCCCTACTATAAATGAGAGTTGGGCCTTGTATCTCTGTGCTTCCCACTATACTAGCTTATTCTAACAAAAAACGTGTGCAGGATAATATTTAGCACTTACAAGCATTCAGAACCAATCATACCCACAAACAATCCTTTACTGTTAGATATTAAATCAGAAATTACTCAAAGTCTTTGATCGAACAATACATCATTTGGAACAGCCATAGCACCACTGTAGTGTTTTCCTTTTGAGAGGAAGGTCTAAGTCACATTTATCAAATTCCGCTAATTCCCTCCCAGGGCTATTTTTGTTCAAGTTTCTTTATACAATACACTGTTACTTTATACAAAGAGGAATCATAATTCTATGCTTTGCAACCTTAAAAAAATGCAGAGAGGATTTTCTGAATTCAAATTTCAATGCACAAAGATTAAGTTAATAAATGAGACTTGTTTCTGTTGAAATTGTACTAAGAACATGACAAAACTGAGATTTCTATAGATTCAGTTAAAAAACAATGTAGCAGATAAATAACTAAATTTTTTTAGTAACAATCTGAATTTTAAGAGCAAGTTTCATCTTTGTTGCTCAGTACAAACAGCTGATTGATGTTACAGAAAACTATGTCTTAAACTAAAATAGTATGGGGCCTTACTATAAAACACTGTTCCTACATTTTTGCTCTATATAATTCCAGTGCTACAGTGCAAAAAATACGATCTAATTTAGAATATGCTTTTCTGGACTGGGGCTCGGGACCAGGATTCTATTCCCAGTTCTGTCACTGACCTGTTGTGTGTCTCATCTCTTTGTGCCTCTGTTTCTGCTCCAACCATTTATCTGTCGAGTATTTATATTGCAAACTTGTTGGGGATGGCGTCTACCTCAATGGGCCCCTGAGACTCTAGGCACTATTGTAGACTAATATTTATTCATAACAGCCAACAACAAAATGGATAGCACAGGCAATATGCAGAATTGCACATCATTCTGGAAATACCGCTCTTACTCTGGCTGTTTGTTACTTGTAGCTGGAAGAAAAAAACCAACTCACTGCATTTGTGTGTGTCTGAAAGAGCATCAATACAAAATCAAATCTGCTTCTATTAAAGTCACTAGGTATTTATGAACATGTCAAAAAGGCTGCTCTAAGGGCTATGTGCCGGCATTGTTAGAAACCAACAGATGCAAAAATAGACTTCACCACACGGTGAAGTAGAAGACTAGAAAAATTAATCTTGATTTGGCATATGATGGTACTTTTTCATAGTGGTCAAATTTCTTAATTTCAGGGCTCAGTTTTCCCTAAATACCCACAAATGTATCACTAGAAAGAAGAACCATCTAAGTATTTAAGGAGTTGGCATTTTAAATTTTCTGCTCTTTCTTTTGGTGCAGAGAAAAAAACATTTAGTGTCCATTATTTGTCATCCAACAGCCTCTCTGCAAGTCTGTATGAAACTTTACCCAGATCTAACTCCCTACGACATGGAATGAAATAGCGCTGATCCAAAGAGGAACCCTGCGGAGTAACTTGCTCCTCCACCCCTGCCCTGAGCAGCCTTTTACATGCCCACGTCAGAGATATTTACATCTATCTCCCAATGATTATAACTGTTCCCTCACCTTTCACTGAGATCTAGCAAAGGTAGCGGAATAAAAACGCAGGCATGAGAGACCAGAGAGCACTCAGGTTATGTCTCCATGGCAAAAAAAACGCACAGCAACAAGTTTTAGAGCCCAGGTCTAAGGACTCGGACTCGCACTAAAAATAACTGTACAGATGTTTGGGCTCAGGCTGGAGATCAGTGTAGGCAGCAGGATCCTAGGTAACTATATTCCAAGAGGCTGCAGTAAGAGGAACCAGAAGCAGTCATTTAGTGGCACGATTTACTTTTCTTTTATTCTCCATCTAAAGCCTCATATTTTCCCTGTACTTTTTTTTTGTCAAATACTTTAGAAAGAAAACCTAAAAACAACACTTATGGATTCCTACAATTAGACTCCACATTTCAAAAAGCTTTATTTAAACTGAGGAATGACAACATTTGTACTACTCTGGTGTCTCCTTATTGACCTCCATGCTAAGAGACCTACTTTCAAAAACCCAGGGGTTTTAACCCATTACAATGAATGAGAGTCCCATGTCTAAATTCCCATGCAACACTTTCCAAATGTACACATTGAGACATTCTATACCATAAACAAGACTAAGGAATCTATAACCATGTGCTTTTATACTGTATTTGATGTTTAAAGACTCACATTAATGCACAGATGAAATCAAATATAAATTTCATTGACGTTCTCTGTATTTTCTCTTTCTTCATGACAGAGAAATAACCAAATCTGGCTACATGACAGAAAAAATCCCACTAAATCCTAACTCCAAGGGCTGGAAGGGATTAAAGTTATAGGTGGTGTAAATTGTCAGAGCTCCAATGACTTCCCCATAATCCTCCTGTCCATATCTACATTTCTATTCTGAGATTACAAAGTCCCAACATTAATGGTGAGGAAAGACAGATGTGTGGCTAAATATATAACCAACACTGTATGTATTTTTAAAAAAGCTTTGAAAGATTAATGTATTCTTTTTAAAAATAAACTCTTGCAATAAATAGCAGCAGTGATCGATTTCCACAGTCAAGGGCACATTATTTAAATCTCCTTAGCTCTATTACTTAATGCCATAAACTGCACTTTCTATAACTACTCTGGGGACCTGATTCATCACTTTGCTATGCTAGTGTAACTCCATTGTAATTGCAAGAAATTTACAATGGCATAAAAGTAGTGTGAGAATCAGGCCTGTCAGTGTTTTAAGGATTTTGAGGCCAGATTTTGAGGCCTTGACTAGCGTAAGTCACCATGGCTTTAGTAACTTCAGGTGGAGGTAAGCCAAAGTACCCCAACTGAAGATCTGACCCTTTGCACTCAAATATTTAATGTGGAAACATCTTTATGAACTGGGGGATTTTACCTGCTGTAACACATGCCTAAAAGTGAAAAAGCTTTGTTACACTGGGTACAAATGAATGGAAATTTATCCCAAGGGTTAATATTTATGTAAATTTAGATTGCTGTGTTTACAAACAAAAACCAAAAAAAACCCACTGGCCACGCTTTTTGTAACAGAGGTAATATCTAGAAAACATTTAAAAGTCAAAACGTGATATTGTTTTTTATAAACAGACACAGAGTTACACTGAAACAATGTAAAACAAGATGGATCAGATAATGCTTTGTATCATACCGGTGGTGTAGACCGACCTAAAGCCAGTGTAACCAGCCCTGACAGAGGGCATTCCCTGTTGACACCAAGCTGGCAAAGCAGCCTCTCTCCCTCCCTGCTGTGGCAGAAAAATAAATGGGGGCGTGGGCCAGAGAAGAAAGCACATAGCCAAGATCCCTCTGTTTACACCAATCCTCCAGCTGCATTTTTAGCCCTCTGGGCCCATTTGCACGTGGCATGAATGAGAGTTTTCAGGCTGCTCAAATCCAGTGTCGGACTGTCACTTCACAGAGCTACAGCAAGATCAAAGAACTATAAAGGGGAATTTATTCTACGCCAGGTTCCCCCGCCCTACTCAGACACAATGAACCAGCCAGCACAAGGTAGAAAAGTGAAGGCTCGGACCGGGCCCAAGGATCAGGATCCAGAGCTGAAATGATGGATGGATGCCACGTTAGGCCTCCCACATAACTGCAGGCAGCATCTCTTATTGAGCAGACATACTCTGGAAGTATCTGTGTGAGGTGTCTGGTAGGTCCTCCGTTATTTTCACCTAGATTTTGAACTGGGGTATTTGAGATGTGACAGCTGCTCTAGCTGTTGCTTTCAACGATGCAAATGAAAACAGTAAAACACTTTGTATTGAGTTCGCAGATTTCATGGCACTGTGATGTAAACGGATCTGAAACAGGCACCTAGAAGAGATACTGCTAACAGAAACGTTTTATGTGAATAAATCCAGGGGTTGACATTTTCAGTCATGCTAGATGGATGCATGTCTAAATCTCTTAGTCTAGGCTGAAATCCCAAAGTTTTAAACCCTTAAAATTAGCTTTATAACAAACGTCTCAGGACACTTAGTTATACAGTGTCACTGCCACTCGGTACAATTCTCTTAACTACCAGTTGACATATGCACACTGAAGGCTGTGAACATTCAGATTTTGAACTCTAATCATATGGTTAAATGCTGATAAGAAGATAACAAGGCAAGCTTTTCAAATTCCCAGTCTAACAAGTTTAGAGTGATACTCGCAGCTTAGCCTCATAAACCATTATTTTATTCCAGTATTAAAAATTTAATTTTCATCACTAAAATCGTAATGAAGCAAGAAACACAACTAGGACTAGGCTTGTTTTACTCTGAGGTAACACTTTTGGCAGTATTACTTCCTTCAGTGACCTAGGGATTGTGTTACTGCACAAACCTGTGGCCTAAATAGGTTGGGCTGCATCTGTAACAGGACAACTGCTACTCTTGGAAAAGCTCACTAACAGAAATATTCCCAGAAGCATTTTTTTTCAGTGCAGGTTAAAACCACATTCTATCCATCAGGTCATTGGAGCATTTCTGATCTGGCCCCATACTTATCTCACATTCTCTTTAACCGTAAGGCAGAGGCAGGCTTGTGCATCATTCAACAGCAACACAATGAGGGAGTACCGTCAGTGAGAGGCGAAGGAAAAGCTATTCAGTCCTCCTCTGCCAGAAGGTTGGTGGTTATGGATGGAGACGTTGCTAAGGATTTAGGGTTATCAGAGGGCAGTATAAATCCTTCTTCACCTCATTTCAAAAGTACTCTACTACCAACGCACTAATTTGGGCCGCAGTCCTGCAAGCACTTATCAACATGAGCAATTTTACGTGTCTGAGTAAATTCCACTGAGGTAGGTGAGATTTCTCATGAGGGTAAAGCTATTCAAGTGTGGAAGTGCTTGCAGGATGAGAACCTAGGAACCTTCTACTTCCCTACACCCCTCCTTACTGATGACGTGCATAAACTATGTTTACATACATGTAAATCCCACTATGTACACTCCACAGGCAGTGCTAAGGCTGTGTACACAGGGAGCACGTAGATTCCTGAAGCGTTGATTAACATGGCCTGAACGTCTCTAAATCTGCCAACATACCAGCCTGGTTTCAGTACAAATACCAGGCTTTGTATTGCACCGCGTACTACAAAAAGCCCATTGGCTTCTCACGTGAGTTCTGCCTGAATGAGCCTGTTGCTAAATGTTCCTGGAACACGAGTCCCGACTGAACTCACAGTACTCTATGGAACGATTCCCTACCTCCTTCATTTTTATCCCAAGGGTGGCTGTCCTTGGAGCTTACTAATATAAACAATGAACAGTGGCATCTCACTGTTGGTGCTTTACTGTTTGTCTTCTGGACAGAGTTTAACCACCCAATGGGCATTTGGTTGCTGGGCACTGGTTTTAATAAATTAGTATCAGTTCGGAACGACTCCCCTTCCCTCTCACTAAACACTGAAGAGTACTGAAGAAAAGTGACAATGTGACCTTAAAGATGCCATTAAGAGGCACCTGAGGGTTCCCCTGCCCCGGGGAAAACTTGGGTAGGTGAAAAGTCTTCTTACCCAGTCATATGCCAGCCCGTCCCGACTTCCCCCACTACTCAGCTTAGGGTGCATGTCAGTGCCATCTGGCAATCATGACAAGGTTGGCAGGTGTGGGTCTAGATCATGATGTTCTAGATCTGGCCTCAGGTGGAATACAACCTAGGAGACTATTCTAGACCAACCATGTGTCTGTTCTAATGTGCACCCAAGGCTAGTTTCCACTTTAGGGTAACCCCAAGATCAAGAGGGACATAGAGGTGGCTTAGAGCCATCTTCTTCGCCCCCCCCCCCGCACCCCCACCGACTGAGATCTGAGCTCCATGCCTCTCTTCTAATGTAAAAGTTAAAAGACATGGCAAATTAAATTGTGTATAATTTAGGGAAGCAAAGGGCCATTAAGGCCAGCCCCTGCCCTTTGATTCTGGCAGGACACATTTCATTGTTCCTAAACAATCCTTAATAGGCAGGTGTACGGTCTCAACCTCAAATAGTTCCCAGAACGGCAAATCCATAATGGGTGTTTACAGCATATCCCACTGCCTAGCCATTCTAATAATAATAATTCAGTGACTGATGACACTGGCCTTGTTACAGCATGACGATGGGTCTTTTACACTGATTACAAAGCGTTCAAGAATGTTTAGTGAATCAGCCCACTTGACCGGATGAGCATGTGAACATCTCTTTTTTAGAAAGGAAACAGCTCATGCAATGGAGTCAAAATTTAATTATAGTAAGGAAATAATCTTGTCTCTTCTGTCAAAGTCAATCATCAGCTATGGAGAAAGGGGGCAAATGGCAAGTGCATCTCTTAAAACAGTTTTTCATTTATTCAGTTCACCACTGTTTGCAATGCCCTCTTCAACACCTGGAAATAGAGTTTATTTTCAGTGGATTATGGACCTGATAAAAAGCTCACTGAAGTCAACTGAGTTTCTTTAGAGCCAACCTCTGTGTTTTCTCATCTACTAAAAACAGCCATGTGTCTAAAAGAAATGATACATCTTCTGTTTTGTTTGCTTCCTTCTCCCTTGCATCACTGCTCCTGATCTCAGGATATCTTATAAGCAACCAGCACTGTGCACAACTGTGGCATTCTCGTGCTAGCAGGAAAATTCTGATTTGAGGTCCCAGAGCACAAAATCATAATTACAATAAAACATATTAAAACCTCCTGCTTCTGGGCTTAAGCCAATCTCCATTATGGACCACCATGGGACCTAATCTGGGACACACATTATCCCGCATCAGCTACTGCAGGATTCTTACACCTCTCTCTGAAGCATCTGCTGCTGGCCATTGTCACAGAGGACACTGAGCTAAGTGGACCTTGGGTCTGAAGCAATCTGGTAATTCCCATGTTCCAGTGGGAATCTTTAGGCAGACAGCCCCACACCTCTTTAGTATGCCCCAAGGTGGGACTAAATAAACACAGCGTCCCCAGGGAAAAGGCTTTTTCCTCTTCTGTCTTAGGATAAAAGCTATTGAAGTGCAACACAGATTGCAGTTTTCCCCCTTACTCTTTAATTCCTGCAACAGTTTAATTATTTTATCAGAAATGCTTCTAACTGGCTATAGCTAACGATTTTAAGTTAGGAATACTGAGGCCTGTGCTATGCTTAACAATCAGATCAACCTCACTCCGTTACTCAGGGCTGTGAAAAATTTCACACCCTGTAAGATCCAGTCAGATTGACCTAATGTAGAGACAGCGAGGTCAAATCAAGAATTTGTCCATCGATCTAGCTACCACCTCGTGGAGAGGTGGATTAAGTACATCACTGATGTAAGAAGCATCAACGTTATGGTTTGACAGCAGCACAGCGGCAGCCGAGCAGGGTAGCTTCTGTAGTGTAGACATAACATGAGTCACTTTAGCATTCGAGTTCTCTTAGCAGCATGTCCTCAAGTGAGCTCAACTGTCTGCTACTTTCTAGTTAACTGATCTTTACACTAAACCCCTCCACCCCACTCCCCTAGAGATTTTAGCTTAAAATATGGAGCTCTGTTTAGGGTGTCAATAATTCTTCAGGGAAAAAATGTACAAAGAGGTGTCAACAGCAGAAGGCTCCAGCATTTAGAATGGAAAGAAGCGTTCATATTTTTTCTTTGGGTATGAAATTTATGAAAATATGGTTGGTTAGGGAAGAAAGACAGCTAAAAGTGAATTTAGAAAAAGAGGACTTATGCCTCAGTAGCTGCTGGAAGTTTTCCTGCTGGGCACATACGTACAGTAAATGCAGTACCTCTGTGAACTAGCTATAATTAGTTGCATCTCTGTCACCACAGGCCATCCATTACTGATTGCAGACTTGGAGATTACTACAAAGGGTAACCTCGTTACTACATATCTCTCTCTTATAATGATAAACAGATGAAGCCTGAGAGTTAGTGAAAAGAAAAAAATCTTTTGTGAAAAGCACTGAAATATATTTGACCCATGGTGCTCTGATAACCAGACTGGCATCTGACACACAGGCATGTGGCAGGAGCTCCTTTCAGATCCTACACTGGTTAGATAGGATACATTTTATTTACCACTTTTATGAGTTTCTGATAGTCACAACTGCAATAATTGTTCAACTGCCTTTTAAGGAACAGAGAAGAGAAGAGAAGAGAAGAGAAGAGAAGAGAAGAGAAGAGAAGAGAAGAGAAGAGAAGGTTACACTAAATATTTTACAAATAAAAGTGCATTATTTGTAATTCATATTGTGCTTCTGGTAAATGTCTCATCAATTTGGAAATTTAAAATCAGACTAGAGAAAAATACTGGAAATATGTGATCATCCCCAGGGGATCACAACAAGCTCCACCTGAATCCAAAATCAGAGTAAAAAGTAGAGGAACAGGTTGGAATGTTTACATATTTCATGACTTCTAACGATTCTGGAAATTAACTGATATTAACTCATGGGAAGCACACAGAGACCATGGTAATGAGGAAGGAAAGGACAGATCATTCTGAACAATGAAAATTTTATTTTTAAAAGTTATTAATTAAAATATTATTCCAGTACAGCCAAACATCAGTGCAATTTCTAACAATGTTGCTGCTAGTATTAAGCTAGGGTCTTTGGCTTACTCGTCCAGAGACCATGAACATTTAAAACCAAAAAAGTTTAGGGAAAAGGGTGGCAGTTCTGGAGCCAAGATGCAACATCTTAATCACATTATTGATAATAAATGCCATGATGAAAGGCTGACCTTTAGACTTAGATTTATTCTGCTAAAAGAGATTAAGGAATCTACTGTCCTGCTTTACTGCCTGCCTAACACAAGGAAATCAATATTATATCTAATTCTAACCAGTATAGTACTTGATTTTCCATTATTCTGACACGGTCATAATACCTTGAAAAACAACATACTGGCAGCCAGACCACCCTGGGATGTGATCTCATCTCATCTCACAGGCTAAATGGAGATTAGTTTGGTCACTGCTTGGATGGAAGCCCTGGAAAAAGCCATAGTGATGCAGAAGTAGCTGCGGGGCATAGAAGAGGAAAGAGAGAAGATAAAGAATTATGGACGCATCAGGGTGTACTAGCACCCCTGTACTCATCCCCTCCCTTGCTGCACCCTGGCATAGGGCAGCCAAAACAGAACTCTGGTTATACACCAAACACTATGGCACCATTCGACTGATTCTAATCATTTTCCCCTTCCCTCTGAGTCCTTGATGAGCCTAACCCTCTTGGATTCACTGTCCTCACTGCGGAACAGCTGCCCAAGCTCAGATAACTGACCAGATCGCTTTATTGGTGAAGCTATTTCAAATGGAAAACCCTGCCTCTTTCTTCCCCCTGAAGAACGGAGTTTCCTTCCATAAGGATGTTATTCACAGGGCCTGCAGGGGCTTGTCTACACAGTGCTACTAACCCAGGTCACGAGACCCCAGCTCAGCAGAGAAAGGATGAAATGCCAGAGCTTTGTTTACTGCACATTACACAATACAGTGTGGCGTGGAGTGAAACGTGTGTCAGGATGTTTCTCCTTACAGAGTAGCCCTGGCTGGGATTTGTCACACATGAACCCCTCTTTCTATCCACTTAGCTACTATTCCCCTAACTCATTCTAATGTAACTGCCAGTTCTGGCCATATTGCGCATTACCCCTGCCTGCCTTCATGGCACTAAACCCTCTTGCCCCTTACTGCTAGCATAATGTAGGGCAAGTGGCTCTCTGTTTAAAACCCTGGTGTCTACCACCCTCCCTTTCTGTGAAGCGGTCACTTTCTGCAGTATCTCCCATTAGAATTTATGACAGCAACATGTGTGCCACGTCAAGAGTAGAGTAGTCTCCATTGTGGCTTAGGAGAGAATGAGGTAATCACAGCAACGTTTCTCCACCATCTGTCCCCAGGAAGTATTTTCTCTTTACGAATTAAAAGTATACTGCACACCTGACTACCTCTTTTCAAAGGTAGTAAGTAATTCTGAAATGCAGTCTCCCTTTAATAGCAATGGCCAGACTACTGGTTTAAAGGATTAGATCATTATGGGCTAGAGTGTGCATCAACCCAGAATTCTACACAAGTGAAGTCAACTGAAGCTTTGCCAATGGATGTAAGATTAGTCCCTGGATGCACAACTCTGGTGAAAGGGTGGTGCATGCTCCAGTTGTTCAGGTAGAGGGAGGAATTTGCTACATCCCTTTTCTGGGTACACTTCACTCTTCACCATGTGGTCACCCAGCTCTGCCAGCTGGAACTGGTGAGATGGGAGATGGTTTGCCCTTCCTACACACTTGTTCCTGGGTAGACGACCTGGCCTACAGCCTCTGTGGCTCTTCCCAGCACCAAGAGCTAAAACTTGAATAGCCCTAATGAGGCTGTGCAAATGGGGAAGGAAAGAAGCAATCTTCTCTCTCTTGCATGGCTATGTTAGGACTAGTCAACACCTACTGTCAAGCTACCTGATGACTTCATAGACACTCTCCATGACCATTTAAAAAACACGTACTCCACCTACAACTATGATGTTTTATGCATCCAAGTCCTATGCTGTTGCTGATAGGATTTCTCCTCCCCCCCCCCCTTGCTAACACAGGCGAAACTGACTGGCAGGTAATGTAATACAGTTAAAAACAGAGCCTTTCTTCTGAAGATTTATCTGAGTTGTGTCTTTTCTCTCACCTCAAAGAAAACAGCATATGCTTGCTGGCTCTGCTTAAACAAGGTGGGCCAAATTCATCCCTAGTGTGAATGCCATTGACTTTAAAAGTGGCACTAGAGAAGAATCTGGCCCATACAAATCAAATGAAGTCACAGGATTTATCCAGTCTGCATCTGTCACCAACGAAAAGAAGGAATCATTTATTTCTCAGTATTTAAATTCATTTGAAATATATTTTTGAATCAAGAGGCATACATAATGCATGGAAGTATTTCAGAATTCCAAATTAAGGCTTGAAAATGTTCCACAACTGGATACTTTCTAGTCAAATATATGAAGCTTAAAGACAAGTTTTTTTACCTGCCTATGCAGTTTCTTGGAGTTCTCATTTACTTACTAGTCTAAATGTTTCCTCTCCCACAGTAGGTGGAAACAAAAAAACTTTTCAGTGTCCCACATCCCCAAACTCTCTCTGAAAACTTTATTATAGGTCTGATCTTGCACCTTTGCAGTCAATGGCAAACCTCTCACTGACAGCTGTGCCAGGTCACGCCCTTAGAATGCTTCACTGAGAGGGAAAGCTGAAATGACTGATATATAGACTGAGAAATATTCGCATAACTAAGTCTAAGTTTTTCTGCTCAAATCTTCTCTGAGTGGTCCTTGGTAGTCAAGATTACTGCAGGAGAAATCTGAGAAGTTGTATTAGTCAATAACTCTCCCTCCCCTTTCATGTTCCCATACAAGTCCAGACACTGAGCATTTCTCATTCAGTCAATGGATGATGTAGCAACCTACAGCCAAAAGCTGCTCAGAGACAATATTCAGCTACAGAATAAATAAAATAACAACAATAATAATAAAAGACTGCAAAACCCTCTGACTGTTTCAGAAACAGCAACAAAACATTCAATTCAATATAAAAATAAGAGGAGTTTCATTTTTGTGTATTTCCTTTTCCCAAGTTTAAAATTAAACGTTGGCTGTAGCGACTGGCATGTTACAGATTTATTGCACCTTGAACAACTCATTTGGAATTGATTAGTTTGCAATACTGTTTTTAAAAGTTGGCTTCTGTGCAGCAATGTTATCTGAACTGGGCCAGAATACAACCCAGCCAAATTTAGATGTGCAGAACAGCAACAGGGGAGTAAGTTCCCTTTCTTCCCATGAGCAGCTGAGATACCTGCATCTCAGCACAGGTGTATAGGGGAGAGAGGGGACTGTGTACCCAGTGGGTAAATGAGAGGAGAAAGGAACAGGGAATGATGGAGTAATGGCTTCATCCAACAGTGTGCAGGTCAGCAGAGCTGAACCAGTTTGAGGAGGGAGAAAATCATCTGACCCTGTGAAGCAGAGCAATAAAATACTTCCTCCTAGGAGCAGGGAAGGAAGCTGATTATGCACTACCCCTTTCTTAGGGCCAAGCATAAAGGCTCTATCCTAGCCCACAGTAATTCTCCTGTATTACATAAATAAGCTATCATTCCATGTCACACTTATGAAAAGATGGCATGATCACTGGATTCAGATCCTTTGAATTAAATATCTTCTCTCCATGTTATAGTTTATGAGCATTATAAAGTGAAAAATACATTTTTTAGTAACTTGCTTTCTTTAATTACCTTGGTGTGTGGTGTATATTTTCCTTTTTTTAAGAAATGGTGGATAGTAATATAAATATTTTAAAGCAAGTTCATAAGCCATTTATTTAAAATGATCATGTTTTACTAAACATTTAGACAAAAATAACAGGATTCTTCCTTTAAAGGAAATAAACAGCCTGGAACAGATACTTTATATTTACAGGTACTTTCACATTAGTCTGAAATGTGAATTCACAGCAAGGGAAAAAAATAAAACACACTCTTACCTGGTGTTATATATAATCATAAATTGAAATACCACCACAAAAACCATTCAGATATGCATCGTTCCAACCACGGAAGATTACAGGATGGAGAGAAAGAGACAACAGAAAGACAGAAATTTGATTAGCTTTTTTATTCACCATGTCACATCACATTCTTCTGCAAAAAAAAGAAGTCAGAAAACTTTCAAAATTTGCAAAATTTGGCAGTGTTTATCTATCATTTTTAGTAAACTGAAATGCCTATGGAACCAGATAAATAATACATGATGTTTAAACGAAACAGGGTAGGAACTGCTGCAACCACATGTTTCCTGATTCTGCAGGCAACAAATAACATAAGAACAACGCAACAATAAGAAAGAACAAATAGGTCAGAGTAATAATAAAATAAGAAGCAAAAACATAAGAAAAGAGATCTGTGAACGTTTTCTTTTTGGAGTGCAGACCAAATCAGATTCATTGTGATCGTACAGCTGTTTAGTACATCTGGATCCTCTTTCTTGGTGAGTCATGCGCAATGCATGCAAACTAAAACCTTCCTAGCCCCAGCTTTCCAGAACTTGATCGCCAGAAAACATCAAAGACCATTATATACCATCACCTCCAAGTTACAAGGGTCAGCAACAGCATCTAAAGGAAATGTAATTCAATGACTACTAATTAACTATACACTCATCTGTGCTCATTAGACTCCTGAGCATGGCTCAGATTTTCATCTGCAGCAAGGGTGTTGTTGCATGTGGGTAAAAAAGTCAAAACATTCCTAACAAAACCATCTTGTTTTATTTCAGATAGCATCATCTTTGCCCTTTTTAAGCATGGTAAATCTGACCTCAAATGAGCTACTGCAAGAGTGTCCAGAGCATTACTCACGCAACTCACACTATTAATAAGAAATGTATATGCAATTTCATACAGCTACGCTCAGCTCTTGCTTTCCTGCTGTAATATTATGCACCCACAGAACGACAATGGTACCAATACAAAGTACTCAGGGTTATGAACACTCAGTACTTGGTTTTCAGGTAGTTATGCATGGATATTAAAAATAACTTTAAAAGCTTGTTTTACCAAATCACTATACTATAGTGCAACAGCATGCAGAAGATGGTAACTGTGGTCATACAGTTGGTGGAAGCCTGCTGTGTCCGAGACACTGCTGTTCACATAAGACCACTTTGAGAAATACATGGGTTGGGGAAAGAGATCACGTACTTAGAGTCAGTGCTGTTCAATAGAACTGCCATTGGACTGGGACTCAATAGACCTGTGTTTTATTCCTAGCTCTGTCACTGACCTTCTGGGTGACCTTGGGCAAGTTATGTCACCTCTCTATGCCTCTATTCCCCCTCCCATTTTTGCCTGTTTCATCTATTTAGACTGTAAGCACTTCAGTACACAGATGGTCTCTTACTATGTGTATGTACAGCACCTAGCACTGGGGAGGGGGGTCCCAATCTGTGACTGGGGCCTCTGATGCTACTGTAACACAAACAATGGAGCTTCCTTCCTCACTCAACTGCAACAAATATACAGATATGAAACTGCTCCATCTTAAAAACATTCAAATATTAACAGAATTTTAAACTAAATGCCAAAAGGCTGCTTTTAAAATTATTTTTTATTTATTTATTACCTCTGCAGACATCTAGCATCACTGTACGAAGAAACACAATAAAACGGGCCAGTGCATTTTCAACATAGCGAAGTCACTTTATTAATCACAGGAACCTTCTGCTAAGTATTAAGTTCTGCACCAAATGAAAGGATAGGGAAACTCTCTCCATAAAGGAAAGCGTTAGCTGTCACCACAGTTTTTCTTAGCTCTTCCATTAATATCTTTTACCCCTTGAACAAAAGTCAAGGCAACTGCCACAAGGCATTTATTTTAGTCACTGCCCCCAAATTCACACCATCTCAATGGCAAAGTTAAACAACTATCCGGATGCTTGGCACTGCAGCCTTTCTGAATTACTCCATGGAGTCAGGCCTCACTATTTCTTCCTGTCAACAAATTAAGCAATTACCTTCCAGTTGCACTTGTTTTCAGAAATCATCCCGAAGGTGGGTGGCAGGGGAGAAGCACAATTTCATGGTCAATTTTACATACGAATCAGGAAACATCCTAAATGTTTCTTTATACTGTTCCCCATTCTATGGCAAGTAGGCCCTTCTTTTCATTTATTTGCCAAGATGCGGTGATCATCAGTGCCTTGCACTGTAGAAGGGAAGTGTGCGCCATGGGCAAAAAAAGCAACCAGTGAATCAAACGCACCCATTTATTTGCAGCTCAAAACGGAGAGGGTCTATATTAGAGCTACAAGGGCTTGACACATAGCAGAAGACTCGGTACACGCTCTAGGTTGACTAACCCCAAGAACACAAACTACAATGCCTCAAAGGTCCCCCATTCTCTATTGAGGGGTGCATACCATCAACCCTAATAAGAACTTGTGCTCTGTGGGAAAGATGCCTCTCCTAGCTGAAATGTGTTTCCCTTTAGCTATGGGCATGGAAAAACTTTTGCTAAACCCCATTATGGAAATCCAGTGTTCTCAGAACACAGCAGCAGAGAAGAACAAGTGTGGCATTCTAATTATCTCAGTACCTGATGTAAAAGCAGGGCCCCTTGCAAATACAAGTGAAAACTTCCTTAGAGAATTCTCAAACCGCAGCAACACCTTTCTTAAATATCACAGGAATGAATATTTAAAATGACACTTGATAGAGGCACTTAAAGCTACATGTGGACTATGCACCAGTACACTTTGAGCAATGGCTCTCATCTATTAGATAAACTGTTGCATGTTGACACACTATATGCAGCTCTTCACCTGTGATCCAGAAAATGAAGACCTTTACAACAGAAAGAAAATAATTCCATGTTTAAAATGCAAGGGCCAGATTATGGTGGCACTTGCACAGCTCTGCAAGGTGTAGGAGCTGATAAGGGGAGCCATAATGTAAGTCCTGGAGTTCAATGAGTGCCACAGGAAGAGGGAAGACTAATGCAGTCTTAGGTCATACACAGACTTTTGGGAGGTGGGTGCTAAATGAGATGGTGGCCAGGGCTCTGCTCCCTTTCACTACTGCCAAGCCAAGACTGGAGTGATGCACGCCTTGCATCTTTCAAACAGGTGTTGTTCCTGAGCGGGCCCCAGCAGCTGCTTCCTGCCAATCTCAGAATTCTGCAAATAAAATGGTGCCAGCAACTGTAGGTCAGGACATGCACTTCCATATAAATGGCAATGGCTGTAAAAAACAAAAACAAAAAAAACCCTACACCTAAATAATCCTTTAGAAGACCCTAGTTGAAACCGTAATTCAGAAGTCAGAAATACATTTGGGAATTCAAGTACATTAGTCAAACATTTAAATCATCTTGCACAATTACTCCGTCCTGGAGTAACAGAAATTGCTATATAAGTAATGGTTAAAACTCAGACAACCACATATTATATATCCTTGTTATTTTCAATGGAGCAAAAAGGTGAGGGTCTAATTTGACAATAAGCAAAGTAGAAAAGCAAATCTGCAAAACCAAATTACAGATGGATTATCCTTTCTACATTTTTGCAAAGCTGAAATTGAGCTTTAGAAAATGTATAGCAGTTTGGATAAAGTAGTACAAACACTGAAAGAGATCATGCAGAATACACCGACCTAAATCCACCTATCAGCCATAATGTCATGCTACCAAATAGTCACAAAATCCTGCTGACTTCAGAGCAACTCCAGAGGAGTCATGGTCTGCCAACACAAATCTCATTGCAGGAGTGTGGCCCTAGAACAGTATTGTGGGCAAAATATGCACTCGATGATCTAGAGAAATCCATTGGAAGAATGGGGATGTGCACGTACGTATATTATAGGGCATAAAAGGGCTCTGTGATTGTGCTACCACAAAATCCAGCCCTAGAGCTGTAAAATTCCACCTGTCAAACGTAGTGAACTCCATTAAGTAACACTGAGTTACTCTTTAAACACCCCCCCACACATACACACACACACACGCTCTCCCCCTTCCTATAGGCAAGGTGTGATTGAAAAACTTCAGAATTGCACGATTTATCTAATCTGTCGCATACACACAAGCACACCTGTGATTTAATGGTTTTGCATTCAAGTGTTCATTTGCCTTTCTCCTTTGAATCTGTTGATTTTTCAGCTACACCCTTTGTCAATATTCGCTAATTATCTCTTAATGCATCTAATCAATGTTAGACAATACTAAACTGTCAGAGTGCTAAAGTGATTTCTAGCACAAATTTTTTTTGCTTTGATTTTTTCTAAAGCCTTTATTTACCAAGTAAATAATACTATATAGTAAAAAACCATCAAACATTTCACAAAACAGATCTTTCATAGAGGCGCCATACCCATATAATAAATGGCTGTACAGTGAAGCAGCCAATTGTCAGCCAGGACTAAAGTACTAAATTAACTGAAGGGAGAAAAGAAGGTTTTGATTATTTTGCACATCAATGTAAAATAATTAGCAAAGTATGGCTAATTTCCAAATAGTGAACATGTTACAGAACTTATGGCTCTAACTTAAGAGCTCTCCCATAAAGATCAGCCAACTATATTTTCATCAGATACATTTCTCAGAGCTCCAACCAATTTCAATTCATTTGATATTCGGCAGACAGCATATTTGTTTGCCTTATAAGTGTCACAAGCTTCACCACTTACTCTGAATATAAAACACATGTAGTATGACTGATCTCAACAACGTAAGACAAAGGCTTGTTTCGCCAAGAGTACAAGGCTTCCATTCACCAGCAGATGAAGCTCACAAGCAAAATTGTTTTTGATGCTTGTAGTGACTGTCTCAGAATGAGCTCATGGGGACAGAGTGCCTCCCAGAATTCCCAGTACATAGAGAGGGCATAGTCAATGCTACACCTCCATTGTGGGTGTAACAGTCAACCCAACTCAGATGCTGGTGCCACTGCACAGGCTCTGCCTTCTCTCCACCTACTTCAAGGTGATGTGCACCCCACCACAGAAGTCAAGTAGCTTCTCAGAAAGTAGTAATACAATTGTGACAGGCCCTGAGGAAGCAGTTCATTTTGCACTCCCTTGCACCCTTTAAGGGCGAGTAACAATCTGTACCTTAGTGCATTAAAGCTTACCTAGTAATACTGTTACACAAATATTGATTGCCCCGCATTCTCCCTAGTTACATGAAATAAACTGGGGAGGCATGCAATGGCGCAGTGCAACATGTAAACCAGCAGAGAATTCAGCAGACTGGATTGCCCCAGAAATGCCATATTCCATGTTCTAGAGTCAGACAAGAGACTAGTTCAGCAAGCTCTTTTAGTCCAATTAATTTTAAACTTTGTTTTATAAGCCAACCTTACTGTTTAGTGATCTGAATGTTAGTTGAGCAGAAGCAGACTTAAATGGAGACTTAGATGATTGTGATGAGCATAGGATTTGTCCCTACATTGTTTATCACTGGCCTTTCCTGTTTCCTAGGATTTACAATAAAAGTCTGTGCACTTTCTACATAGGCAGAGTGGCTAAAGTTAAGTTCATGTACATATTCTCCAATATCTTGTTAGAGCACATGACCAAAGATTTATGCATTTTATGGACCTCCTCAAGACTTTTAATTTATTAGGGATCTTCTTCAAGCAAAAATCTTCAAACTGTATTTTGTTTAGCCTGGTTTGTGTGTGTGGACAGGCACATTTACATGTTGCATTGAAACAGTTTGTGAAAACTTTAACAAAGGATATTCTTGTGATGAAAGCACTGGACTGTGACTCATGAGATCTGGGCTCTGGACTCTGCCATTGACTGCCTGCGTGTTGTAAGGCAAGTCATTTCATCTCCCTGTGCCTCAGTTCCTCATCTGTAAAACAGGGCTAACAACACTGCCTTTCTCACTCCCCTCCCTACCCCACTGATTTGTCGATTGAGACTGCACGCTCTTTAACAGAGGAATTGGCTCTTACTATGGGTATGTAAAATGTCTGGCAGAACTACGACACAATTTCTATTGGAGCATCTAAGCACTACTCTAATAATGTGTTTTGTATACATTTTTCATATCCTGGGATGTAACCAAAAAAGGAGAGACTTATTTTTCCATTTCCTGGATAACAAAATAAAACAAACCATATCTTATGTGTTCCTGGGCAATAAAGGATATAAATATGCCTTTATCTTCCATACTTGCTTCCATAATTAATTTTCGGGTACAAAGAATAGCTCTCTTGTTCACAGCATGGCATCATGAAGCACAAACTTTAAGCCAAGTCTTCCATTAAGCTAAGGAAGCTGCAGTTGAGGATAGAACAATGGTCAAACAAGGTTTCCCTTTGTACTCCACTGCCCCCTTCACCAGAGTCATGCTTACAATTCTGTCCCTAATTACAAGTTTATGAACTCCAAATAAAAATGAGCTCAAGGAAACCTTCCTTCAGAGCAGATATTCAAAGAATCAAGTTCACACAAAGAACACTATTTGAGGGGGAAATGGTGAAAATTGTATTTCCCAAACAAATTATTAGATAATGGGATACATTTCTGGTCTCAGATACGCTACTGTAAATGGGAAACGGCCCCTTCAGCATCAATCTGTGTGAAATACACCAAACTAAAGTTAATATATTTATTAGAAAAAGAAAACTCACTCTTTGCATGGTACCAAATAATGGACAGACAAAATTGGGAACTTAGTAAAAAAGTTTAATATACTTTACAAAAAAGTTTTTAAAACCCTCATGCACACCCCCCAACCCATCCCACAAACACTCCCACAAAATTACAGTGTGTAACAATCATACCAAAATTAGTCCATTTCAACTACACCACTGGGGACAGGCATGTTCCTTTCCCTGGTGATATATAACTGATAGCGTTCCATGCCAAAAAAAAAAAAGATGAAATGGTTCCTGCCTGAGTTGACTGATGGTTCCTGACTTTACCTTAAAAATCAGAAATTGAATATCCCAGCCATTAAATTGAGTAAAAATACAGCAGTTTGTATTTCATCAGAAGGAAACATCCTACTAAAATTTGGTTTGTGTGTCAAACAGAAAAACTTTCCCTCTTCATGAGTGGATATAGGTATGTTCTATATCATATTCTACCTATACTTCCAAAATGAAGCCAGATTCTGCTCCCCTAAAGATGCAACTCCTGGAGGGTACAGATGTGCAATTTGAAAGCCACAAGGAACCAGCCATATTTTGCCCTTAACAACAAAGGGTTTATGCCAGAACGAACCCGCAGAGGGTGTGGTCCTGTGAATTCAGAAAGTGAGCATATGCATGGAAATCACATTCCCAACCCCCAGATACTGGATCATGTACAAAAAAAATCCACCGCTCTCCGAAAGGCTACACTGCCACTGATTCAGTTCCTTGAGGTTGCACACAGTACCCCATCTCCATCTCTAGGTTAACCATATGGCTGATGTAATGCTACTTCTAACGAAGTTACGGTTAATAGGACTATTTTCCATAGACTTTAATTTTTATATCGGTTAAGTGATTTTCAAAAGGAAGACTTTAGGATCTTTTTCCTTCCAGCTACATAATGAAAGTTTCATGTCTTCACACTGCGAGTAAAATTATAGAGGTGACAAGATCCTTATATATTAATAATACAGGTGTTTTTAAGCTGTTAATATCAAAAGGAAAAACATCTTATGTTTATGGTTTTGAAAACCTGAATACATTTTCTTGGGTTAAGAGTGTGTTTTCAACTGAAGATGGTCATTGAAATGAATTAAAAAACCAAGCAAATGCTGCCAAGTGAAGTCTTGGCTCTAACTTCTTCTGGAAGTGCTTTGTGGGTAGACAGCTGAATGGTTCGCTGTACAACTAGTGGTGTTGGCATTTAATTATTTCCGTTCTTCCATTCTCTGGCTGCATATTATAATTTTGCTTGTGCAGTAAGTGTCATTTCTGTGCTGAACACTGTTGTAATTTTCAGTTTGTAACATCCACAGATGTCTTTTCATAAAGCTTTTTGTTAACTCTTTGCTG
This sequence comes from Mesoclemmys tuberculata, assembly GCA_007922155.1. NCBI lineage: Eukaryota > Metazoa > Chordata > Testudines > Chelidae > Mesoclemmys > Mesoclemmys tuberculata. Next base: position 2,517,783 of record ML675648.1, read on the forward strand.
GACAAGACTAGACTTGTTCTGTAGAGGAATGGGCCCTTATTTGTCAGAATATTCAGGGTCATCCATCCATGATTACGGAAATTAGAAAGGACCCAGAAATCTTCATGCTGTGCTGGGGGTTTACTGGAGGACCAGTCAAGTTCAATGTTAATAGGATAAAAGAAATTGCCTGAGGTAGTGCATAAGATCTGAATGAGGGGTAGCAGAAGAATCTTTTGCTAAATCTGTATGATTTAATATTACAGAAGTGTAATCTGAAGGTGAGGGAATAAAGATGAAGATAATAGTTTGTCAGTATAACCTTTGTCCTTGGACAGTGTCAGCTGTGTAGATTCAGGCAAGTTCCTAGTAATTAGTTTTAAATCCTTGTCACAGAGAATTCACCATCTGAAATGCAGCCTGCTCAGGTGACATCTGAAGGACAGATATGCAAACCCTTATCGGAGACAGAGCACTAGCCAGAGTTTATTGCTGAAATGCAAACAGCACTGAAGTAAACTAAGTATAAACTAACAAGCCATTTCAACCAAAGAGAAAATCTGAGATTAAAACAACTTCCTTAGATTCTGTAGCCAAGTCACAGGGGCAATGGATGAATATGAAAAGTACATAATTGGCTGTAACTGCCCCCATCTTTTGAATGTCTGTAGGCTTTCCATATGCAGAACAGAGGAATATCACCCACCAATATACTATGTTCATCTTTCACTTTCGAAGTCTTTCAGAAGGGTATACAGTCAAAGTTTTATAACTGTCTTATCTGTGCACTTTTTCCAGACGTCCATTAGCTTTGCTGCAAACTCACTAGGTCCTCTATGGAATGGGGACTGCAAGAAGGGGGTCTACATGTTATTTTCTCTTGTGCAATTTTGTGTGTAACAGTGGGAAAAGATACCTTTTGCAGTGTACCAATAATGAAGACTTGATTTATAGACTAAGAAACAATGGCAAGATTATTTTAAAAAGTCAGAAACCTTGTCTTGATACAATCACAGTGCCATGAAGTAGACTTTCACTGTACTTCCAACTTCTGCTAAACGTAGCATGAATCTATATGGTACTTGTATATACATTTCAATAAAGACATTTGATTAAAAAACCCAACCACTTATAGAAACAGAACTTTATTAGTGAATAGGGAGGAGTTATTTAGCCCTTCACAGAACATAAGAAATAGTGATCAACCAAATGAGATTAACAGGCAGCAGGTTTAAAAAACAAACATCACAAAATGCTTCATACAACGCGCTCTCAACCAGTGGAACTTGCTGCCATGGGATATTGTTAAGGCCAAAAGCATAATAGGGGTTCAAAAAAGAATTAGATAAGTTCAGGGAACTATCAGATAGGTCCATCAATGGCTATTAGCCACAATGGTCACGGGAATGCAACTCCATGTTCCAGGTGTCCCTAAACTTCCACCTGCTAGAAGCTGAGACTGGATAATAGGGATTGGATCCCTCAATAAATTGCCCTGTTCTGTTCATTCCCTCTGAAGCACCTGGCACTGGCCACTGTCAGAAGACAGGACACTGAGTTAGGCAGACCAATGGTGTAACTCAGCATGGCCATTCTTATGTTCTTAACTAAAAGCTAGGGTAGACAGTAAAAACTGCTGCTCAATGTGCACCAGCAGTTAAAGCAAATAAAAGCTTGTACCTCCTAAAGAATGAGATGTAAGATAATGACAATATTTTAATTATAGAAATCAATAGTAAACTCTCAGGGTGATGAGACCTGAATACAGTACCTCCAGCTATCTCAAAAATATATAGCTAAGAAATAAAATTAGGTTGAAACATGGGCAAAGAAAACAGGCAGAGTAACAAAGAGATTTCCACGTGTGACAAGACTGAAAAGAGCAAGACTATTTACTTTAAAGAGGAGATTAATAAGATGAACAGATATACAAAATACTGCATGGTATACAAAAGGTACACCAGACACTCCTTTCCTGCTTACCCTCTCTCATAATATAAGAACAAGGTGAAAATGAGGAAAATTGAAAAGACAACTCAGTTTAAAACTGATAAAAGGAAATAATTCATTTAACACAATACATAATTAGCCTAGGGAACTCTAACAGAGCTTAGCAGGATTCAAATCATGATTCTATGTTTAGATAAATGAGGACATTCTCAATTATATCAAACAAGAATTTTCTAAATTATAACCTATCATTCTTCAGCACACAAGCCTGTCTAGGGATAGGAAGATATCCACTGCAGGAGATCTTGCACCTTCTTCTGAGGAATCTGTTGTTGTCAGATAGGATAGAGAATTAGATGGTCCCTGGGTCTGATTTGGTGCAGCAATTCCTGTGCAACCAGAGAGAGCTATTGCTTTGCCACATGCCAACTAATCACTGTGTGATCTACATCTCCTGTTGGGTGTTAAACACCATGCGCCACCCAAGATACCAGAGAGAGTTAAGAGTGCTCAACACCTTTCAAGATCAGTCTCTTGATGTACCATTATAGCTGAAGGTGAAAGATGTAATTCACTGTGGAATATTATTGTAATAAATAATTATTATGATTATTGTTTACAGTGTTGTAGCCATGTTTGTCCCAGGATATTAGGGACATAAGGTGGGTGAGGTAACACCTTCTATTGGACAACCTTGTATCTAATTATTAATAGTTAGCACTGACATAGTTCTTTTCATCTTCTAAGCACCTGACAACCAAACTAATCTTGGTTGGAGGGAGGAGACAGAATACTGGTAAAGGATGCAGGGTGTGAATACATAAACTATTAGCTAAGTTGTACATAAACTATTGAGACAACTTGTTAATAAACATATTAAGGTGACTGCATTTCCCTTCTCAATGCAGGATAAAGGTGAACCAGTAATGAAGACTGTAAAGACCATATATTAAACAGAAGAACAAAAAACATTTTGATCAGTTGGCTTTTGCCATCTCTTGTTGTCTTTGTTAAATAGCCAGGAAAATTCCAAGCTATGTGACTTCACTATTAAGACCACCCAGTGAGGCGCAGTAACCACTTTCCTTTAAATGATTATACAAACATCACTATATTTCTGTGACTGATATTTCTACATACCTCTTGTACTTCAATTATGATCATTTGCTCAGTTTCAAAACATTAACAGCCAGGCCTATCTTCCCCTGACTGCAATAGAAACTCACTCTTAGATTTGTTTAATTCTTTTGCCCATGCCATTCCAACAGCTTAGTAACATCCTGGCAAATTAAATTATCCTATGAATAGTCAAGCAAAAACCTAAATAATCACTATGTATATAGCGTGTATAAAATAGTAAAAGATTTGTATTATCATATAGAATTACAGTTTTCTTTAAACTAGTAGATTAGCCAACAAGTTTAGAGATAATTAGAAATGCATGCTAGAAAAGCTCTGCAGCACCGTTACTAATATTTTACATGAAGCAGAATATCTAAGGTTTAATTGATATGGCACAGCCACAAAAATGGTTATTATGTGTTTAGGCACACACTGACATACAGTTATGTGAGAAGTTTAAATGAAAAATTTCCAAGCTGATTTCTTTTTTCCCTACGGTTTTGAAAATATTTGAATGAGATAATTCATAATGCATAATAAAAGACTACATCTCTCACTGTTCTCGTATGTAGGCAGAAAAATAGGAGCATACTGAGAAAGTGAAAAAAAGAAAGTGTATAGCTAGGATTTAAGAAACCATGAACTTCCCAATAATCAACAGATTATACATCTAGAAATGTACATTTCAAAGATATCAATTGTTTCCCAGGAGTTAGGCACAGAACTCTTAAAAAGATCTCATGAGGTCTGCTCTGAGTCATCTTTACAACCTTTGCCAGCTACTGTAGGAGCAATTATTCATACAGAACTAATAGTCTTAGCTAAATGTGATACATTCTTGTACAACAAAGGAGAAAATAACTATAATCACAACAATATCAAAAACAACAAACTGAAGGGGCTTGCTTAATGCACCAGAAGCAAAGAAATTCAGCATTACTAATGCTGTGCATACTTAATTCATCCCACTGTGTCTAGTTAAAACAGCCTATATGAAGGTATTCACAGCTCTTGATTCATGTTTTACTTCCATTGGCACTATAATGATATGGGTTGGATCTTCACAATCAGGGATGACTATCACCAAAACCGTCACAGAGACAAATGAACACCAAGCCCTCAACAGTTTGTCCTGCCTTGTATTTTACAGCATAAATCAGAAGCTTCACATTCATACTGTCAGCATAACAGTGACTAAAGGAACGGTAGGAAACAAAGTACATGAGACACTGCACTTAAATCATACCTCTATGTCTAAATCACAAATATAGGCCCATTCTCTCCCAAGTGGTCAGAAGGACTCTGTTGGTTCACCCACCCTCATTACCATATTTTCCCATTAAATACCTTATTGTGTTTGACCATGGAACTTCTTCTGCCTCTACCCCTGAAAGTGGGATTCAGTCTTCAACAAGATTAATAACAACTAATCCAACTAATTCATAGTCATGAAGAGACAGAGATTGTTCAGCGACCATCAACACACATTAGGTGTGGTAACTTCATCAACAATATAAATTCACATCAGGACTGACTGAATGTAACATAATCTAGGCCCATTGCTCAACAGAATATTGTTTTACAGAGTTTAAAGAAGTGCCAGAAGAAATCATTCTCCATAACACCATCCTATGTTATTTCACCTTTTAGGGACAAATACTTTCCTTAAACGCGTGACCACCCAGGTTGCCAAAGGAGAGAAGAATGACTTACTTTCAAAGTCAAAAGGAACTACCAGTACAAATGTGCAAAACTTGGTCCCTGGAGTAAAATCATTCAATAATTTACAACAGAAAAGCTAGACCTTTGCAGACTGAAAAAAATCAGTGTGATTTTTACAATTATTTTTTCTTCAATTAAAATATTTTGTCTGAAATCTCAATCTAATATTGCTTCTTCATAGCCAAGAACTGAAGGCCAGATCCTCACTTCTATAACCTGAAGTTTTTGAATCTACACCTCTTCACACCAGCCAAGGATCTGGCCATAAGCACCTACTTGGTTGTCGTCTTAGGTCAATCTTCGCATTAGTGAAGGCGACCCATGGGCGCACGGATACAGGCTTGCAGCCTGGCCCTTTAAAAAGAAGTTCTGCCCACTAACTCCCTTGATAACATACAGGACAACATGGAGCCAGAACCAATTATCTGGGTAGAATATTATTCCTACCCAACTACATGGCTCTAGTCAATAAATATACTCTTTCAAGTGACTGCCCTATATTTCATTCAAATTAGAAAGGGCTCCAGTAGTAACGTATATTTCAGTGAGACTGTCTGCACAAACCACTGCAGCTGTGTCACTATAGCACCTCTGCGTAGCCACTCCCTACAGCAGTAGGAGGGGGTTCTCCCACCACTGTAGTTAATCCATGTCCCTGAGAGGTTGCAGGTAGGTGAACAGAAGAATTCCTCCATTGACATACAACTCTCTACACTGGGGGTTAAGTCAATTTAACTGCGTCACTAGGGGATGTGGATTTTTCACACCTCTAAGCAACATAGCAGGGACTGACTTCATTTTTTAGTGTAGACCTAGCCACCGTATAGAAGAACATAAGAATTATAATCCAAAGAGGACCCAGTCACGTAGTACACATTTATAGTATTTTTGTCTGCAGTTGTATAGTGTGGCATATGATAATGAAGTCATACAGGTATATACATCCACAGTAACGGGACATGTCAAATATGTGGTACTCTGGTATGTGGTATATGTGGTACGCATTTCATGTCCGAATTAAACGTATTCCTATACACAGTACTAATAACCGACAGCATGTTGTTTTCCTTCAGATGGTCTTTTCCTTAGGAAAAATATGCTGCCTCTTATCTTTGTTTTTGATTATTTTTTACCCTCTCCCCCTCCCCAAGCATTTCTAAATTTCAACATATGAATATACTGAAAGTACAAAAGATCACTCGGGCAGTAAACTGGGGACATGTATTTGTGAACCCTTCATTTTAGATCCTGATTCTGTATCATTAAAATGTGATTAATTTAAAATATATATTAATGCTTAGCAATTCTTCACCTTGCCTCTTCTGCATGATAAAAGAGCAAGACAAAAAGACAAATAATGTAGTAAGTGTAGATTCTACCCAAGTAAAAAAGCTCCAAAACAATATAAACCAACAATTATTTTTGTAAAGAGCAATAATCTTTCTACTATACAGCTTATGTAAGCTCATTAAGCAGGATGTACTCAAGAGAACTGATTCTGACTCAGAAATAACATGGAAGGTGATTTTGTTATCAGCCACTGCCTCCTGGGACAGCAGAAGAGAGATAATGAACTTCAATTATGACAAACATTTTTTTAAAGAAAAATTTAGGAACCAACTAATGACAGGATAACAGTAACCTACAGCTTTTGTATATAAATTTTGAATACTTGTTTAATCAATACCTTCCATAAGAGTTTGAAAACCGATACAACAGGTCACCGATGTATATCATTCTCTGATCATTATAAAACAATGACATGCACACTAAAACTTTCATCGGTACTAAATCTTAATAGCATCTCAGTCACTTGCTCTTCCTAAAACGTTGAGAACTGACAAAAGCCAAACCTCAGACAAATAATGTACAGCATGTATACAGTGTAAAGCATAAATATGTGCATATAAAGTATGAAATGCAGTATGAACCTCTAGCTAATTGTGCCTTTCAATTAAAAGACACCCTCAAGACAACCATTGGCAATGGTTCTGCAAGATCTTCATTGCAGTTAAGCTGAATGACATGAGGTGAGGCAGTGCCATTAAGCTTACAGGACAAAAAGCAATATGCAGCCAGAAGCAATTCTGTGATGGATTTTCCATACATTAATCTCTGAATAAGAATAATAAATTGAAGACACTGTTGGGATTCAAGATGACAAAGCCCACTTCCAGTGACTGCTAATACACAAGTAAAAAAAACATTCAGAAGGCAATTCTTTTGTTTTCCAAACTTCCTCCTTGCTATTTTCCTTTTATATTCCAGGTCTACTTGGTTCCCCAGAATTCAACAGCAGCCCAGAAACAGAAGGGCCAGAGACACTGACCAAAATCAGGGCCCCATTGTGCTGAGTCCTGTACAAAGACGTATTAAGACAGTCCTCATAATATGTACATCTTCCAGTGACTACTTTAGCTATTAGATGATCATTGTCTTAACCATGCTATAAACATATCTGCAGCAGGTACAGTATTTTAAGTCACTGATTCTGACAGCAGAGGAGAGCTGTTAGTTTCTGTCAAACAGTCTATAAATGTCCTAAGTGATGTATTGGCAGAGTCTTGCCTTTTCCCTACTACCTTTTCCTTTGAAAATACAAACAGCAGAAGTCCCCACAATCGCCTCTCACACACCCTCCTTTAAACCCACTGCAGACACAATAACTGGATGTAATTAGGCAACTAAGATACTTTTCTTTTAAATAACAAAGAAAGTCTCCTTCTTTTCCTACTTTGAGTCAAGCTCAGGCCCTCTTTGGGTAACTCTGTAACATCACTGATGTTATATCCCCATTTTTCCTCCCGACTGCTTCTCAACTTTTCTTGCTTACTCTTCATTACATTATATCTAATTTAACTGAAAAGCTCCATGAGGCGAAAAAAAATGCCTTCCGTTTTGGGAAACACCGAGGCCAAATCTCCAAGTGCTAAGAGAAAGGTTAAATAGCAATACTCTTACATGCAAAGCCCTTCTTATAGTTTCCCACCCAGAAGTGTGCTCTCCTCTACTAAATTACAGGTTCTTTCACCTACATCTGTTTGGTCTATACATCTTCTCCACAGCATAGGCTAATGAAATTCTGCATGTCCACAAAAGAACCCAAGCGTACTCTTTGAAATATTAATCAGTTATCTCCAGGGACATGCCAGCACTTCGACATATCCCAGACAATATAATTTTACTGAGATTTTTCTAAAGCACACTTTTAAGTTCCCTCTGTGTGTGCTAGGATTCTTACCTCCTCCCTCCCAATCAGTATACAACGCACAGCCCTTCTTGTGAATCCAGTTGAACTCTCCTTTTTTCAGCAAGGACATTTTGTTTTTCCTTTATTCTCTTCAGCTTTTATTTGTTGGAGTTAATATGTTGCAGCATGAAAAAAATGCACCTATGATGAATCCTTGGCGTGAAGCATCAGTTTCAATGTGTTATACTTTCCAAATGATCAAATTCCATAAACCAGACTGTAAGTGCTTTATTTGTATCTTTTGTTGTTTTATCACCTGGTATAGTAAATAATGAAAACAGTAATGAAAACCTGTTCCAGGTCACAGCCCTGATCACTCCCCCCACAATCCCTTCCAGACATCAATGCACTTGACACAGCTGTCTGTGATGGGCCAGATCTCATGAGAGCAAGAAAGCCCATGCCTGAATTTGATTAGTGGAAAATGACATCATGATTTATAACACAATTTTCTAATTCTAAAACAGTAATCCATAATGAATTAGACAAGGCTTATTGGGACTTGTTCAGCTTTTAACTGGAAATAATTACATTACCTTTTTTCCTTTCTATCTTTCATGCAAAAAAGAAATGTGATCTCTCTTTTACAACAGAAAATGAGAAGAGTAAATCATAGCTACTGAGATTAAAAATTAAGATCCCTCTAGTGGGGAAAATCTGTAATAAAGAACAATCATGTAAATTGTTTAGCCAAGCTTTTTCACTAAAAAGTGGACATTTACTGTAAATGTGAGAAGAGGTGACTTATTCTCCTCAGTCTATAGTTAACATTTATGCTATATACTTTTCTTATGAATTAAAAGGAATTAAAAGGAAACACACCCTTGCGTAATTACACTGGTCTGGAACTTGGGAGATTTTTGTTCTATCCTCCACCTCCATTCAAGGTCGACAAAGTTAAGTAATCAGTTGTAATCAACTTCTCCATGTACTTCAGATATTTTTTAAAGAAATTCTCATTGGTGGATATAACCACTAAAACATGTTAATTTTACTATAAAGAGCGTTTACGCTAGATTTAGTACATCTTTTTGCTATCTATGAGGATACACCATAATTATATACACATTTATTTAATCAGTTATATAGCTTAATATTTCCAGATTATTAATTGTACATTTTTAGTATGTTAGAAAATGGTGAATTACATGTTATTTATTTACTAGTAATTAACCTTTTGCTCCTTATCTGTGTCAAGCTACATTAAGATGGTAACTGGAATTTAATTAAACACAAAATAGCATATACAATTTTTATTAAACAAAACATGTAAAGTTTTGGATACATAAACTTCCCCTATCAAAACACGTTTCACATTTACAACTAATTGATTTATTTAATAGAGAAATTAAATTAAGTCAGTGAATTAAATTTAGTATTTCAGATCAGCTGAGGAAAATTTTCAAATATGCTTATGTGAAAGTGATTGGAGCTTGATTCCTAGTCTGGCCTAAGTCCCCTGGAAAGGAGACAGTCTCCTAAATTACATAGGATGACTTGTGCCATATTTATAAAACTTGACCTCAAAAGTTAGAATCAGTGGAAAGACATTTTTCTTTATATAGAAAAGCCATCTTGAACTCTAAGTTTTTGATAAAGGCTTTTGGACTCAGCATAGTAATATTTTATTTAAATGTATTCAGAGATAATAAGTCTAGACGTTAACATTTTGTATTCAATTGAGATTTCATTTTAAACAGATTTCATTTAAATTGTAAGTTTTTCTTTTAAAAAAACAAATCAAATCAAATAAAAAAAAATCCACTTCTCCCCAAAAAAACATCCATTTTTAATCCACCCTGCCTCTATCACTGACCTGCTGTCTGATCTTGGGTAAGTCACTTCCCATCTTACTTTTTCTGTTTCTCTCTTGTGATTGCTATGTTTCTGTAGAATCCCCATCTCAATTTGGACCTCTCAGTGCTACTGCAATACTAATATTTATTCATAATAATTGCTGAGTATATTCTCAAGACTGTAAACCTAACACCCAGTGCAGTGATTATTTGCTACATAAAAGAATCAAAGGCCCATACTGCACAATACTACCATCTCCATGACTCGGTCAGCTTCACTATCAAGAATGGCAGTCTACAATGTTAGGCATCTTTTTAACACTAAATTTTCCTTAAAACAAAAACAAAAACCAACTGTTTCAGACCAGTCTAGTGAAGGGTCTAGTAATGGAACAACCTGTGATCATACAAGATATCTCAAAGCTAGTCTTACAGCTCTTGTGTAGCTGCATTATGTCAGCAGTAGAGCGTCTCCTGTCGATACAGCGCTGTCCACACAATTGCTTTTGCCAGCAAAATTTATGTCACTTGCGGGGGGATAGGGGAGTTCACACCCCAAGCAATAAAAGTTTTGCCAGTATAAGTGCTAGTGTACACAAGGTCTAAGTTTAGGACTTGTCTTTAGTCCTTTGTTCCTCTGTCAGTTGGTGGCATAAAAACACTAATAAGTGATCATGTAAACCCCTAAGGAACAGTGTGTGTTACTTTCTATTGACCCCTTCAGCTGGCTCAAGAGCAGCAAGATGAGCTTTAAACAGAGCCAACCAAGAAGGGCTGGATGTCAAAGAGCAATCGGTCTGTGCATGCTTAATCCTCACCAGCATAGAGAAGAAAAACAGCAAAGACTCTTCAGGCTCCAAACAGGGCTGGAAAACAAACCTATACTTTTCACAAAAAATACGATCCAAGCTATAATGAAGCAGAGAAATTTTAGAACATTGAACAGTACGTAACTGATAAGTGTAAATAAGAATCAGTCCCATTCATTCAAACACCTCTTTTCACTGTTCCAGCAGGACTTTAAGGTGGGCATCAACAACATTTACATCCACTTACAAATCCTTTTATACTTCCGGTATGATGCAAAGAGGCCTTTGTGAGAGACTCAGGCCAATTATTTTGTATTCATTAAAGAAAACACAGAAATGGAATACATAAGCAAGAAATTATTCCACTGTTTGCTTTCACTGAAGTCAAATAAGATGCCACAGAAGATGCAAGCATGAGGCACAGATCTTCATGAACAGTTCCTTTATTACTCAATACCATTTAAAAAATTCACCAAATATATTAAAAAACACCTCACCAAGCCACAATCCTATGCACAAAGTGTGCCTTTATTTTAAATGTAAACATGCACTAACAATTAATAAAAGTGCCTACTAAGTCCCATGCCAGTAATTCAAATGTTCATTCTGGATGAAAATAATGGAGATTTTTAACCCTTACAGCAGTGGTTCTCTCTTTTTGAGCCAATTATTCCTGGCACATCACTGACGTCCTAAGAATAGACAAACAATTCCAAAGTGTATTCCTATGAGGCTGGAATCTATAGAACAATACACAAGCCAATGAACTCATTGCCCTCATTAGCCATTCTTATCTTATTCATGCTTTTTCATATGTTTAATACATTCAACTACTTTTTTTTATCACTATCTGAACAGAAAAATCCAGTTAAGTATGACATAAGTTTGTCTCCAATAACCAGAAGAGTCTGACAGCTATTGACTGTTTTTATCCACATTTAAAAACAATAAAAGACATTCAGGTAAAAGCTGTTCCCAAAAACTTTCACTTGCAAACTCAGAAGCAGCATTTTCCATCTGTTTTCAAAGAATATCAGATAACAGTATTCCACCTTCTATTCTAGAAAACAGTCCTTACATTTGTCCCCACCATGTCTCCACCCACCTCAGCTGTCAGTCCTGATTGATTATCTCAATAGAATAAACCAAACAGAGCTAGATACACTTCACTGAATTTCCCCTCTGGAGACTGAATTACATTTAGATTTGTGAAATGCCCAAAGATTCAAACAGCAGTCAATCTGGTCTCCGACCAGCCCGGAAGAGAAAATATTCCCAACCATTAGTAGCTGTACTTAATACAATCTGGTTAACAAAAAGAACGTTAAAAACGGCTGTGCATGCAGTGTTAAAAACAAAAATGCTCGTGCATGCGTGTGCGAGAGAGATAGAGAGACACAGAGACCCCCAAATGTCTGCCCAAGTGTCACTCCTAAATTCCTCCAATTTAGGTAAAAAGTAATGGCATTAACAGAAAAACGTCAGACAAAAAGCCTGGCTGCTTAACTGGAGTGAGTTCATGTAGTTCCCAGAGCATGCTGCTTAGTGAATGACAACTAAATTTATAAAGACTTGGAATATCAACTGAACCTACAGTAAGTTTACATGTAAAATACAAAAATATCACATAAATTAAACTGCTTCACAGTACTTGAAACATAAAAGCCTAAAGGCAAATTGCCAACTGAATGAATTGAAAATAGATTTTAAATTCCACCATAGACTACATACATTATGTGCCTGATTTGACTCTTATGAGTACAGACGTCTTGATGAAGGTTCTGGTGGGGAGCAGATTGGCAGTATTGGTTCAAAAGCTGCTCTTCCCAAGGTGATTTCAAAAGATTTGCCAAGAGAGTGGACGGATGGCTCGCAATGGAGGCACAATGGTGATTCGGACATCTGACATCAGATACTAAAACCACATCGCAGAACACTCTGGAGCATCTCCAATGTGCTGTGCAGCAAAGTAGGAAATAGATAAACCACTAGCTGTAAGTGCAGATGCCCAGCGTGTCCCCACAGAATGCCCAGGGCAAATATATGGTGATTACGCAATCTGCCTCAAGTGGCGTGTTCCATTCCAAATGCAAAAATCCTTTTATAAATACAAAAGCAGGAACCGTTTGATACTATATATTGAGCCACCCAATTGCTTGCAAGCACTGACCATGCTTAGTGATCTATCACTAGCTTATGGAAGTCTTCAATTCTCCCCAGAGATTTTCTCCCTGCCAAACAGAGATGAAGCTGGAGGGAAAAGGAAAAATTACTGGGGTAACAATGAAGAAAAACTGCATTCCCGGGCAGAAAGAATAGCATGCAAAAGAGTTTTTCACACAGAGCAGAAGAGAAAATATTTTCTCTGCTTCAAAGGCAGAGATGTTCGGGATGGGTGTGACACCCTTTGACTGAAAAACAATACCCCAAACCCCTATATTTACCAATGTCATATTATCAAGATATGTTCTGTACAAAATATGCCTTCTTTTGTATTATTTTAAAAGTCTTGATCTACTAAATATTAATATCATGTCCAATTATATGTGCTACCATTATATGTGAAGTTATGAAACATATTGTTGAACATGCTACTAGAACATGTTGCAAGGTGGGAAACTCACATTAACAGCCTTTCAGGCACAACAATGGAGTGGCCAGACAGCTTAATGGCTCTCTCTCACCCATTCAAGAATAGATTCCACTAACAGGAACTGTTTACAGTGAAGGCTTTACTGTAGGAAGCATGTTTGCAATGGGGCTTCACTGACCAATGACGACGACCCCACAGGTCACAAACCTGATTGTTCTAGCAAGATGAAACAAACTATAAAAGGGGAGTGTGATATACTCAGCTTCTCTCTCTCCCCAACTCACCACTTGAAGGAGCATCTGAAAGAGAAAGAGCTTTGGACTGAGCGAGGAGAGTCCTAGATGGGGTAAGCAGTGTTGTCCTATGTCAACTGAAAACCATTAGTCTGCTTGTACCACCTCACAGGGTGAAGCACTGCTAATTTGAATCCTATGTGTAGAATTCAGACTGTGATTTTAGGTGTATTTCTTTTGGTAACTACTTTTAATCTCTTTACACTTGCCACTTCTAAGCACTTAAAATCTATCGTTCTGTAGTTAATAAACTTGTTTAATGATTTATCTTGACCAGTGTGTTTTTGAGTGAAGTGTTTAGACAAACTGCTCAGTAACAAAAGCTGGTGCACGTTCCTTCCAGTTTGAGGGAAGGGCGAACTGGATAACATTCTCCATTGGTCAGGCTTTTTGGATTAGATGGTATAATCCTGGAGCCCCTGGATGGGGAGCCAACTGAAGCATCTCTATTGTTGGTTCATGAGTGGCTGGAAAGTGTTCATTGAACTAATTGGGAGTCTGGTGCCACCTGCTGTCAGGTTGTGTGATAACAGGGTCTGGAGAGACTGTCTGTGGGTCACCAGCCAGAATAAAGTGGAGGAGGGCTCACCACAAGCTAAACAGTTGCTAATGGTTAGGGTATCCAGCGGTTCCACAGCTCCTAAACTGTATCCCAAGTTCTGCATAATATCACAATGGGGTTATCAATTCAGCAAGTATATCAACTGGGGGAGCTTTTAATTTAAAACAAATATCATAAAACGAACTCTGCTTCCATTTTGTTGTACTAGATAATCCAACAGTTATGACTTCTGTCTAGAGAAGAGGATCCTTGACGGAAGAAAGTATGGCACAGCCTCCTCCCTAACCGGACAGAAAACTAGTTAAGATGAAGGGTGTAAATTAACATTTAGGAGAATAGGCAATTACCTGACTTTGAGACTCAAAACACTCTGAAATCTTCCTGCCTTGCTCAAAGTTGAGGAATTTATGAAGCCCACACAACAATGTTCCAATCAAAGGCAGAGTCAGCGGGTAACCAACTTAGTACCTAAAGGACTAGTTGCTACAGGGTGAAAATCTACAATCAATACCATGCTGCTAATGTAACCAATGAAATAGGCCTGAACTCTTAAGACATTCACATCATAGATTCTGAGGCCAGAATGGACCATTGTGATCAGTTTCTAGTCTGACATCCCACATAGCACAGGCCAGAGAACTTTCTCAAAACAAATCCTAATACAGATCTTTTAGAAAAACATCTTATAGTGATTTTAAAATTGTCAATGATGAAGAATCCACAATGATGCTTGGAAAATTGTTCCAATGGTTAATCACCCTGTCAAAAATTTACACTTTATTTCTTGTCTGAATTTGTCTAGTTTCAACTTCCAGCCTTTGGATCATATTATACCAGGGATGGGAAATGATTTTTGCAGAGGGGCCACTCCACAAATTTTGGTAAATTGTTGCAGGCCTGGGCTACTTCCTGCTTCTGGCCACATGAGCAGAAGCAAGACATTCAGGAAGCAACCAGCTGAAGAAACTAAGCTGCCCAACACTCGTTACTTGGCAAATGGAGTGTCATGCAGCGTAGTGATTCTCAGCCGGCCACTTCCCGAACTTCTGTGACCAGAAACCAGACATTCAGGTAGTGACCCTCCAAAAGCTGCCTGATGCTCCAGGGTAGCACTCCTGCATGGTGGGCTGGACACAAATGTTAGGCAGGCTGGAGCTAGCCCACGGGCCATATTTTGCCCAGCCTTGTATTATACCTTTCTCTGCAAGACTGAAGAGACCATTATTAAATATATATTCCCCTTGTAGGTATTCTGTGGACTGTAATCAAGTCACCCCTTAATTTTCTCTTCATTAAGCTAAATAGATTGAGCTTCTTGAATCTATCACTATAGGCACGTTTTCTAATCCTTTAATCATTCTTTCAGCTCTTCTCTGAAACCTCTCCAATTTGTCAGCATCCTTCCTGAACTGTGGATACGAGAACTGAACAGTATTCCAGCAATGGTCGCACCAATGCCAAATACAGAGGTACAACCACCTCTCTCTACTTCTGCTTGATTCTCCTATTTATGCAGCATTACCCACACTGGGAGCTCATGTTCAACTGATTACCCACCACAATCACCAAATCTTTTTCAGAATCATGATGCTTTGTCTTGGCTAAAACAGGGTGCTCAAATGAATTCACTGGGAAATCTCATTCCTCATTGACCCAAAATCTCGCATTACCAGCTGATTCAGAAAAGACTGCAAGTGTCCCTTCTCAGAATGACAAGGTGGAGGAGGCAGTATCTTTTATGGGACCAACTTCTGTTGGTGAGACAGAAACTTTCTGAAGAGTTCTGTCTGGCTCATAATGTTGTCTCTCTCACCAACAGAAGTTGGTCCCATAAAAGATATTACCTCACCCACCTCATCTCCCTAATATCCTGGGACCAACACAGTTACAAATAAACCTTCTCAGAACAGTTTTGGGGATGATCAGAGAACTTACCAGTATGCTTTTTATCAGGTAGTCATCTTTGAACAAACAGATGTAACTTGGCTCAATGATACACAGAGAATTTCTTGAGAACTCAGTCTTTGTATTTACTGACAACAGAAATAGTTGTAATAGCCTTTGGCACCCATGCTGCTGGAATAAAATATGCTCCTGTGAAACCTAGTGCCTTAAGGCACTTTCATGTTGATACCATTTTGACATTAATCAAAGCCAAGACTTGAAGTTGCAGACTTGATAATCCATTACTGTAATGAAAACCCTTCTTTTCTGGGTGTCAGACCAAGCTCTCGGATGCTGAAGAGTCTGAGAAAGGATTATGGAGTACTTGTGTATCTATCAATGGCCTTTCGGAAGCTGGACACAAAGCCTCTTTCCTGAACATGACCTCAAATTCATTAATTGTCTATGCAGTAGTCAATGTTAATTATGTACGGTACAGTTAACATCATCATAATTTTGGAAATGGGTAGTTATACATTTTACTTTGCAGAGAAGAGACTAATTCATGTTGAAGAAACCACAGAACCATGCATATAAAGAATAAATATGACTGCAGAGGTAGAATTCCTGGAGATCATCTGGACAGAGAAATGTATGGCCTGTAAAAGACCTTCAATTCACTATGCCAAGAAAAACTTTTAACAAAGAGCTTTCCTTGGTATGGTTCTTGAACAGTTGATCTAATAAAGTCTAAACTGACTCATGTCAAAAAAGGGGGATCATGAATCAAAATGGTGGTAAATCAATACATCCATGTAATAACTTTAATTTTTGATGTTTTTATCCATCCTTATATCATGAAAGGTATCTTGGTTATATTACTATTCTCCCCACACAGTCTGAAACCTCACCTAATTTCTCTGGGGTTTCACACAGCTTGTAAACATAAAAAGTTCATGTTCTTTCAAGTACCATCAAGGAGGTATATACGTAATTCATGTGCCCTGTAGATTTTCATTATTTTAATCAACATCACTGTTTCAAAACTAACCTCTTCCAACATATACCAGCAGGTCCACTTGGTCTTCTGCAGCTTACAGCATCATTCTATACAGTACAATAAATTAGTGCCATCTAGTGGAGTCCAAAGAATTTCACCCGCACCACAGCTTTCAGTCATAACTGCCTCTGGTTGTCCAGTCTTTAATTTATGACCTCTATAAATACTAATATGAACTGAACTGAAATATCCCAAAGAGCTTTTCTACAATGCACATAGCTGATCAATCAAATGTTGTAGCAGTTGTGCTATAGTTTTAAATCCTTCCCTATGTTCTAAAAATTTGTAGAAGCTGCAAAGGAAGACAAGTAAAATGTTTTTAGGTGCTCATCTGGAAGGGTGTTCATATGTAAAAACATAGCCAATAATGTTGAATCATGAAGAGTACATGTGGACCAAAACCAAACAAATAAGTACAATAGTAAGCAAACAATCAATACTGTATCAATTTGTAACTATATTTTTTCAAAATTTACTGAAAATAAGTAAAATGAACAGGTATTCATAATATGACACCATATTAAAACTGAAAAAGAAATTACTACATTGTGTGATTATATAGCTCCAGATTGCAGTCTCTTTCAGAGATGTAATCTTCTATCCAAGTATATCAAGAATATTATGTGCTCCTCTCTGTGTCCAAAATACTCCTGCAATTACTTACCCTTTAAATTGAACAGTAACTGATCAAGAGGTCTAGTAAATAGTACTCTACATACCACAAGGGAGGAGAAGTTCAACTCTCAAATGACAAAACGCAGTCAACATTTGTTTTACTCTTTTTCTCATGCTTCCTGCTCTATAACCATCCACCCACCTTAAGTGCCCCTTGAGTTTCTTTTAAACAGCTTTCATATAGACTCCTATTAATACCTCTCAGCCACTGCTAAGATTTTGGACTACTGCTATATTCTTGGTTATTTGTATGTTGATAATCATCTTTCTTCCCATGCAAAAGACAGACTGCTGTAATCACACATTGATTTGGGGATATGATGCATAATTTCTAAATAGCCATCACCATTGAGAGTTTAAGCTCATAATGTGATTGAAAAGTGTGTGAGGAAATACCACTGTTCTACATTTATTTAAAGCAGAAGGAATGCAAATTCATAATCCTTAACCTGATATCTGATATTTCTATGGAACATGGAACAAGAATCAAGATGATAAAAGAATCTGAACCCTTTTAGATTTTCCACCTCTCTTCCCAAAACAATAAATACATTTGGGCATAGATTTGCATGCGTCTAGTAACACAAAAATACCTGGAGGTAGGAAACTCTAAATGTCCTGAATGAGACAAAAGAAACCATGTAATTTTTTCTTATAAAAGAAGAAAGATTAAGAATGCTGTGGCAGTTCTAGCTTTGCTTGAAATCTCAGACATGACATACAACTGAAAGATCCAACAGAAGACATGCTTCACCCAATACCATAGCCTTTAAATTTCCAGATGAAAGACTTGCTTCATGTGCCTCTGTGGTGGTTTATTGTTGACAAGTGTTGTCTCTTCCACTTGGTATCCTGCATATCGAACCAAGGCATATGACACATAACTCTACAGAGCCATGAAGACTATTCTTGTTTCTTAGACTGTGGTTTTCCATTGCTTTTTCTCAGTGGAACAGTGACTTTGTATGGTTGCTCCTGACATGGCTTCATCAGTCTAACAAACCACAATTATTTCTATTTATGTTTTCAACAAGAAAGCAGCTTACTAATATTTGTCCTTTATTGCTACCAAATTATCTCTCTTTAAAGCAAGAAAGAAAACTGATATCCTCAGACATATAGGATTCCTTACTATCTCCACAAAAACAGAAAGGCCTTTCAAGGACAAGCTCTATGAAACCATACCAATGAACTGCAATTGTTCAAGCACAAGAGGTCATCCTCCTAGCATCAAAGCTTTTTGATAGGAAACGCTCACCCATCACAACAAGCATCCGCAATTTTAATTTTTAGATTCTATAAGAAACAGGATTTTTAAAGTATTCCTGGGTGTAAGGTACACATATGGACTACTTGTTCTCTTTTGTTTGTTGTTGCTTGTACACATTCCAGCTAAGTAAATAACTCCACATGTGAGTGTATTTATATGCCTTCAACTTGCAGAGGTAGTTTTCCAAGAGAGAAACTACCTCCGAACATCTTATCTTGTAAATGGAAATAAGACTGCTTTGAGTATTACCCTGAGGAACATTTGCTTACATATTGGATCATAATGGTAAGCCTTGTTCAAACTCATTAAAGCAAGTAAGTGTTTGGGTTGGATGGTATGCTCCATTTTAATGTGTTTCTTCTTTTAAAAGATCATTCTTTTCATAGAAAAATATATTTGTGTCCATTGTATACAACTAAGCACTGTTTTAAAAAAGATTCTGGTTCTTTTCTTTATCACAAGCTGCAATGATAGCATCTAATACCAAAAAACTTAATGGCAAGCAAATACTAGTTTATTTTGGAATAAAAGAATAATATTGCATGGTATTATTAAGGGCCTGCAGCTCCTTATAAAGTTTAATTCACAGACATGGTAGACTCAAAACACAAAGGAAGGAGACTTGTTTATGTATACTCTTTATCAGTGTTTTAGAATCCTTTGCAGACCTGAACCAGACAAAAGGGGTTTCTGTCTAATATGAGATGCCCATTCAGAGAAGCTTTATTAGTTAAACCAAAATAACTCTAGTTATTTCAGTGGACTTACACTAGTATGAATCAGAAGTGAGACATGTATCTGGCATTCCATCTGCTGACGATCTGATGATTTCTGAGGGAGATAATGGGAGACCAGACCCCAGTTATAAAAACTGAAGCTAACTACAGCGAAATCTGGCCAGCAACAAAAGACATGTTTCTCTCTTCCACAGACCTGACAAACAGAATAAAAGGCAAACACAACAAAAGTATGTAATGGAATTTAAACCGTAAGATGGCCATTTGTGATAATTTGTGATAATAGAGATCCAGACTTTTAGATTAAATATACAATGTTTATTTTGTTTTCCCTTTTTAAAACATTGTTTCAATTTTACCATAATCACTCAGACATATAGTCTCATCTCAAGCCATGATGTCACGCTCATACATCACAATTTAACATATGCTGGAGTTAAGGTGAATTAATTAGCATTACAATTCATTATTACCACCACAATGACTTACACAGAAAAAAAAATCAAACTCACCTATAACTTCTAGGATGCAAGTATAAGTAACCAAAGCAATCACATCATCTTATTGGTATAAATCTTGCCCTCCTCCATGCTGATTTATTAGCATTTTACATCCACTTTTCACTCACTTTGCAAAAGGTATAAATGACTGCATAAGGCAATCAGGCAGATTACCTATATTTGTTCTATAAAGTACCATCTGTATTTATGGCATTGAATAAATAGCTAATAATTAAGATGTAAATAACCCTGCCTATACTCACATACAAAAATTACAACAAAAGATTAATATTTTGTTGCTTTGTTAAAATTTTTTACACATAAGGAATGGAATTACACACTGCATAGAAAGCTACAATTACATTTTCATTCTGAAATGTTTGTTCCGTGTTGTACATTTTTAGTGAAATATGCATGTTTATCTTAGAATTACAACCAACATTCAGGTGTTCCAGTAACAAAACAGTTACAGAGAGCCTATGCTTTAGGATGCTTTTATTGGCTCCAAGTGTGGATGTTTTTATTTACCTCAAATATACAAATGCAGATATTTTAAAATGCTTCCTGATCTGGTACAATGTCAGGCAGAGTTATTTTTAGTTCTAATCCACTTAAAGTGCTAAATTCCAAGGGACTCAGCAGTGTTGCTTCACTCATCACTTAAACTAGATCCTTGTGGTCCCTATGCTCAAATGTAGCCTTCAAGAACAAAGGGATAAGATAAAACCATTTTTCTGATAAGGAAACATTCTCATTGCACCTTTCCCCCCCTTTTAAATGTGCAGCTACTTGCGTATGCCCCAATAAATAACAAATCACAACTGCATTTGTAGACAATAGACCAGCAGAGAAAAACAACACAGGGCCTGAACATACACAAGACAACTATAGTATGGGATTTACCATTTTGATCTCAGGACTCATTTGCATTTACTAACTTAAATCCATGAGAAGCAATTTATTCATCCACAAAAGCTACTAGATATGGCATTAATCATTCTGTGAACTTGATAGAATAATAGTACCGCAGAGCTCATCACAGGCTGCAGTCATGAAAAGATGGAATCCTCAATTTCATGGTTACTAGCAATACAAATTCCAGTGATTTGATTCCCATTTAGCTGTGGTTTTTGTTTAAACTATGGGTTGCATTCATAAAAAAATATATTCTCCATCTACAGTGGCTTTCTTTAAACCCAAATTAATTTAAAAATCAATACATAGTAACATCATCCATAGGTAATTAGTTAATTCAGGTTTTCTTCAAGGGGTGTATATTCTTCAAGCAAGTATAAAAACAACTAAAACATATCCCACTGAAAAATTTAAATGTGCCCTAGTCCGAGGTATTGGCATTTTCTCTCATTATTATTGTTATTAATGTTATCAGAAAGGACAATACATTATTAACAGTTCTGGCTCATATCATTTTATACAAGGTCAATGTTGCTAATTTTTAGCAGTAAAGTGAGAACGCAAAAATAGTACACTTCTGTCTGACTTTGTTTCCACCATGACTGCAGACATCTAACCTATTACTAGAAAAGATGAGAGACACATTTTTTGAAATTTAACTTATGCATTTACTTCATTATGTA
The DNA here is from genome assembly GCA_007922155.1 of Mesoclemmys tuberculata. Classification (NCBI taxonomy): domain Eukaryota; kingdom Metazoa; phylum Chordata; order Testudines; family Chelidae; genus Mesoclemmys; species Mesoclemmys tuberculata. Next base: position 2,539,583 of record ML675648.1, read on the forward strand.
TATATAGCCATAGACCATCGCAAGCCTTGCCACCTTCTACTCCAAGTACAAGATACATTTCTTCAACCCTGCTCTAACAAACATGCAGCAGTGTGTACATTTAACAAAACAAAACCCTACCAATACTAAAAGCATTCTACTGTACACACAATTCACTTCCTGGGCAGAGGATGCGAGAAAAAACATCACAGGTGACATGTTAGAAACATCACTTTAAGGCATTACTAGAAGGCGCTCAGATACAATAGTGATGACAGCTGTGTAAGAGCCCAAATGTTCACTGTTACTACTGTAACTAAATAGCATTCATTTAAAATGTAAGATCCTATGGAAAATACTCATTAACTGTTACCATTACTGCAATTTAAGTGGAAGGATTGCTTACATGTAGGCTGCATTTTTTTCATTGCAATTGATCAATAACCCTATTTTCCAGCATGTGTACAGAGGTTATCACAGCTACTTGCAATTCATAGGCATTTCCTGCTTTGTAAAAGCAGGGTGTGTGGCCAATCTGCAGATTTCTGTGCATCTTCACTTACCTCTGAAATTATTCTGAACATGTTGTAGAAAAACCATTGACATGGTAACCAATGGATAGGATCTCCGAGTACATGGGGCAGGAAAACATCTCAAAACAGCCACCACCAGATAGGTTCTTTTCTCAGCTATGTACATGCAATTACCACTGAAGTGAAAGACAGTTAAGCACAAACATCCAAGCATAAAATCTGTCTCCCAACAACCAATATTATGCAAAAAAACAAACTCTACAAGAGCACACTCAAAGGCACTTGCTTCCTAGGAATGGAAAGGCTCCACTGAAAGAAAAATTAGTTTTATGGGGTCTAGATTAAGTAATTTTTATTCTACAAAGTTGTGTGGCTTTCATTGTTCAGCCCCACTCAAGGATTTATGGAAAACACCCACACTAGCATAAAGCACCAAGTTACAACTTCTTCCTAACTCTTGAATTCAGATCTAGAAGCAGACCCACACCCATGGCAGTGGAGACAGTCTACTAACACTCAGAAAAAATTCTGATGTCAGACGTAAGGCTGACCTGGCAACTCTGCAGCCAACCTACCTTTAAATTATACATATACAAGCCCTATTGCTTTGAAAAAAGACACCATACTGGGGGGGGTAAAGGAGGGTACTTTAATGAAGACAAACTCCTACATTTCAGTTTAGCCACTTATTGGGCCCTGCAGATTCAGAGCTATTAGAGAATTTCAGTCAATTAAATCTCTACCTGGATCTTGACTGGGTAGATAATTCATTACTTTCTTTTTTTAAATCCAAAATTGTTCAACTCAAAATAATCTTCAGTATCTACCTTACATGGCTGCTTTCACCACAGTAGCTGCTCTGCTCCTCACACCTTGCAGGGCACCAAGTACATGAAAATCAGGGGTAAGCAACAACAGCAGCTGAGCTATACTGTGCTACATACTGGTAAGAGGTGAAAGCAGCAGGAGGGAGGGGGCTTGTTCTACCTAGTACTTGTGATCTCCCAACAGGCCATTGGGGACATATCTAGCTGGGAAAGAAGACCGGTTAGAATAGCAAATTGTTAGATGCTGAAGAGAAGCTGATAAAGCTTTACAATAGTAAATGACGCAAGAGTGTATATCTGCATACATCATTGACCATGATGACAGAGACAATGGAGAGCCCACCTAAATGATAGTGGCCATAGAGAAGCGATAAAAGCCAAACAGAGCCCAGAATGCTTCATCAAAGCCTAATAATATGCACCATTTTATTTCTGGTAAAGTATTTTTCTAAGATCTATTAGATCCTTTGAGGGGAAAATAAATACTGTTATATACTGTTTGCTTGTTTAATAGTATTTTAGCCTCCCCCTGCCAATAAATATCAAGCCCCAGTGAGTACATCATAAATGCTAAATGCCTCAAAGCCTGTAGCAAAGTAGTATGTTGCAGCCCACAGATCATACTCCTACTCTATAGTCTCCTAAATGCAGTAATTCTGCGTGTTAGTTCACAATCCTTAAAACCATATTACAGATCTAAGGGATTATGTTTTGAAAATACCACAAATTAAATATGTTTTCAGTAGTTTCTTTTGAATTTAGCAGGTTTAAAACAATGTGTTAACAGACAACATACTTCAAAAAGTAACTATTCATTATATTTTCTTAAACAGTATACATGAGGATCAGACAAGTATGATGTTTCAATCAATAAGTTCCCTGAACATTTTTAATTATCTGATAGCATCTGCAGTTATTGTTTTTCAACCCTGAATTATATTCTGTAACACAACATGATTGTTATAAGGAAAATTTGTGTTATTAAGCATCATATATAAATCAACTACTGAGAACATAAAAACAATTAAATGTTTATTGAGAAGTTTTTCAAAATACCCACAAAAATGAGTTGTATTTGTATGTATATATGTATACATATATCTATGAATAGAGAGTGTATGTCATAACATTATAGCTATAACAATAGTGCAATAAATAGAATGTAATTATAATTAAGGTGTGACAAATGCAAACATAATAGTATCATAACTGGTTCCATTTACATAGATATGCCAATACTTAAGATCATGTGGTAGTTCTAAGGGATTGTTTTGAAAACATAACTGCTGTGTCACTATATACCATATTTGCCAAAATAATTATACACAACTCTCAAGACTCAAAAGTGATTGGTGCTCCTTACAAACAACAGAAATAGAAAAATGGGACAAAATAAAGAGGGAATATCAGCCTGGTTTCTTTTAACTATTGTTGTCATGACAGCAATATTACTTAAGTAGAGTTTTTGCACTATTAAGCCAATTTCTTCTCTACATCAGAAACATAAACTGTACTATACTACCATATACTAGCAATGATGTGTATATTACAATTCATCCACTTCTAACTAAACTAGAGGAAACCTGCTGAAGACACTCATGTTTCTTTCCTCTTGTCTTAGTTGAACAGCATTGCCAAAATGAGATCCCTAGCATGTTCCCAACATTAATTGTAACTGTTCAGCTACGAGCACACACACTACATACTTCCCTATTATAAAGGACATCAGCGGGTCAGTTCTTCTGATTAATTTATAGAAAGTCTCTCAAGTTCAAGCAGCTTCACCCAAAATCAGAATACCAAAGCTCAAGTATTTCTCTGCAGTCTATTATTCAAAGGAGGATAATTATATTTCAAATGACTCCAAATTTATACTATTTCATATTCAACCTTGCACAATTCACAAACTAATAATATTAGCCAATAACTGAACTAATTTCAGAACAAGAAAAGACGCCCAACCATTGGTTAACAAGAAATCAAGCAAAAGATGTTTCAGCCAAGTTTTTACTAAACTACTACAGTCAATAATATTCATTAAATACAAATATAAGGTTAGTTTTATGGATTTTGGGGGGGTATCTAATAATGAACATTTTCATTTACCATCTGAATGATACAGTTTCCCCATGATAGATGTCTTTATCCCCCTTTAGCATTAATAGAACTTTTTTGGACACATCTCTATTTAAAACTGCAGTTTGTTGGTGATGCCATCAGCAGCCATGACATTCACCCCAACTCCAGCCCAGCCCCCACATCTCCCATTGTGCAGCAGCCCATTTTAAAATCCTAGTTTCACCACAGCAAAAGGAGTATTTTAAATATGATCACTCTTCTCTTTGGGCTATTGAAAAAATTAGCCAGGGAATATCTCCGTCTTCAAAATGTTATCGCTTCACATTTTATAAACTCAAAAGATATCTTCACTACCTTCCTGAAAATGTGGTGTCTCAACTATCAACTTCCAGCTCTCTTGTCCCATACATAAAAGTAACAAGACCTTGCATTTTCATTTTTTGAGTCTGCAATCATAGTAGATGAAAATGTGACAAACATAGATAAGGAACCTTTTTCACCAATGCATTTCTCCAGTTTTACACCACAGTAACAGTTATGCTCCTATAAACTGGGAGTACCATGTTGGTGAATCCAGTCTAAGAACCTCTTATTCTGAAAAACATGTAGCCTGAAGATTTCCCAAATCATTACAGATTCCACAAGCAGTTTCTGAAAAACTCACAATCATCATCATAAGAACACAATCAGTAATAACAAGACAAACATTAAACTTTATACGTTTCACCAAAATTTTATTTTCATTCCTTTTTACTTGATGATTCAATGATTATTTGTACTTGCAATAGATAATATCTTTAGTGCTAGATTACATCATACAATGATGAGTCACTCCCCTTTTAACCCTACCTCCAGTGTTCGAGCTCCTTACAAGCTAGAACTGCTCCACATGAAATGAAGTGACCAAATGGGACTGTTCTTCCACAAAACACTGCACTAATTCTCCCACATTCAGCCTTTCCACTTGAATGGAATAAATACCCTTTTCAGAACAACAATTACAATTCCCCCTTTTTTTTCTCAGGCTCACTATGGGACTCCTCAGTGCATGCACAATGCAAATAAGGCAAACTTCCTTTCAAAGAGTGATTAATATGCAAAGACAGCCTGCTTTTTTAGTGCAATGTGAAGAACCACCAACAAGCATTTCTAAACTCTGAGGTTTCTTCAATTATTTCCACTGTTTATTTTTAAACATAAGATTATGCAATAATACCACACATTAGGACCAATTGGCCAATATTTTGTAAACAATGACAAATTGGCTTTTTTAAATACGAAACAAAAGATTTAATATAGATTCTGTTTTCTCACCAGCTAGGAGAACAAAGAAAAATCTAGTTTTTCCAATTGTTCATCTTTAATAATAATACTTACAGTTTAGTAGCAAAACTTAATGATTGCATTTAAACCTAGAAATAACTAGCTGTACATTGAAGAAATTTTCACACTTCTAGAAAGCAAAGCAAAAGGACTTTATAATTCCCAACACAAATCTAATGCCATTATTTACACTATAGCAAGTAATTTGAATGACATTTAATAGCAAAGCAAGTGCTGCTTAAACAAACTTATTACAGTGTATAACATTTCTCAAAATGCTTTTTTCATAATGTTTATTGGTCTTTGGACAAGCTACATGAGAAACAAAAGCCTATTCAGAATTAGACACACCATTTTTCTATCTTCATGAATAAAAGTTTCACCACACTCTATTCTTCATCTCGTCACTTTGTCAACATCATTTCATTCATACAACTTGGCCAGGACCCTCCTGTGGCACAAACTTTCCACTGCAAGTGCCAATAAACCATACTTTACCCAAAATTACCTCAAATTGTACCTTGAATATGTTAGCTGACTCATTTCTCACTATGAACCTTTTTGAGTGTTTCAGACTTACCATCCTTTTTTGTTTTCAAGCAGTTTTGAAGATTATTCTTCTCCCTTGGAATAAGACTTCAAATTACTGATCAAATAACTTCATGTTATACTTAAAACAGAGTGAGAAATTAAGGATTCACATTTATCTTTCTTTGACACTTCAAGGTTGACTCATGCATCATACATTACAAAATTGCAATTGTTACTGAAATATTTAAACAATTGTCCATTACTTCTGTTTTTATAACCACAATTTGCATTAAACAAAATCAGCAAGTCTTATGTACTATATAGGCAAAAATAATTAGCTCGTGAAAAGCATCAATCTACTCTGATTTTTCATGATCCAACTAATACAAAATAATGATTTTTTATCTACAAAGCAGTGTTTTTGGTTCAGAAAAGACATGGATAACAACTCTGGATATTTAAGTAAAACATTCTTTAAAACAATTATTAAGATTTCTTTTACTACTATTCTTTCCTAACTTCTTCTGTTTACTTAATTCAAAGATTAGTATTTACTTTGTCCAAATAGATGTGAACTTTTCATGCTAACAAAGCTCTTCCCATAGAGACAGCTAATGAAAATTAACAGGAATATTTAGACCTGTAATAGTGCAAAAAATCTTCAATGTCAGCAAAGCTTTAACAAAATGTATAAGACAAAAGATTTTCATTGTCACTCAAAATCTCAAGGGACACTCCTTAGATATTCTTTTTACAATGAATTGAAGATCAGTACTATCTAGTAAAGTAAGCACAATAGTCTATAAATATTCTGATCAAATTCTTTTTAGTAAAATATCTTTACAACAGACACTATTTCAAAAATCCCTATTTAGTAGGAGATTCACATTTTGCCAGTCTCATGATTTCCTAAGGATTTTATTTTAATTGGGCTTTCAAAGTTCATGTAACTTCTTGAAAAGATTTAAAATAAACTGCCCTGTAGAACAGGTAACAGAAGAAATATAGCCTTTTAAAGTTTTTATTCATTTGTTTATGGAAGTAATCTCATATGAGATTTAGGTTAGGGTGCGAACACTTACAGATTTTTTCTTCACATTATTCTAGCTTGTTTGTGGCAAGACATCCCCAAGTCTCACATTACAGTTCTGCAGATCTCTACAGCTGTTTTTTCCTTCCACAGGATCCAGGATGTGAATAGCTGGAAGACTAACTCTGTCAGATATTGCATTACTGTACTTCGTATTCTAAACTTAATCTTCTTGAATTGAATTTTCAGATGGTAGCCTCCATTTCTGTGGTCACAAATTGGAGGTGCAAATAAATTCAGGCTCAGGTTTTTGTGCCTGCAGTTTAGATCACCACAGAATTGATCTTACCCTGGCTTCTATGGACTTTGGATCAGACCTCTACATAACTAGATATCTCAGACCCTGGTGGTGAGTAAAGACAACTCTAACTCTCTGTCTGTGGATGAAAAACAGATGCCCATTTAAGGCTGATCTGAAAACCAAACTCCTTCTTAAATCATGCCTCTGACTATGAATATATTGTTGAAAGTTGAGAGGAACCCACAATGTCTTCAGGAGCAAATACCCTGAGTGCCCAACTGTCCACGGCACCCTTATTTCTGTTGCACATACAATTGTCTCTTAGCACACCAAATGGTTACCAGATATATGTATCAATTATTCACCTCTTAAAAATGATGGCTTAAGGAGGTGAATAACTCATTTAGCTTGCAAGTACTGTGTGATTCTTCCCCAAACTATCTCCTTCAGTGTAGCTGTGGATGTACGATTTTATGACATTCTAGCTTTCGGTTTGAAGGGATGACTGCCTAAGAAACTAAATGAGGTGTTACTGGAAAGATGATTGTTCCCCTCTTTGTTTATTTCATTTTCTCCTATCTCAGGCTCTAGGAGAATTACACACTGTCAAAACATAACATATAAAAATACTCTTAAAAAACAAGCCTCCTAAAAAACCTGCTCCAGCATTAACATTCTGCGTCTCCCACTCACTCCCACCTTCAGGAAAGATCTGGGAGGACAGATGAGTCTATACAACATGTCTTAGAGGTCATCAACTACAAGAATGAAGTCCAAAATCTCCAAATGCCATCATAGCAGAAGGAATACCACCGTTGAAACAAAACCAGTCTCGCCCCCAGCCCAATCTTAACAGCATCATCTTCAAAAATAGACACCACCCATACATATGGGGAATTCCTCGCCCACTGGAGAGAGAATAGAGAAATCCAGGGTTAAATTCAGCAGGCTTTACCTCCAATAATCTCAACTGAATTTGCAGTTGCTTATAACAGGACTGAATCTCGGCCCAAGTCTATTCCCCTTAGCCTCTGATTTGGACTAAGGCTATTACTAACTGTTTGGTCAATCAATAATCCCACAATACATGATACATGTGATAAACAGAAATAACCTCAGACTTCAGAGCTGGAATCCCATCCAAAAGAAAGCTATAGACAAAACCATCAAGTCTTGGTCATTTTCAAATCAACTCATGTTTTTGCACAACGTTTAACTGCATTTGTATTCGGAAGGCTTAAAAGACTTCCAGGTATAACTCATCCAACAGAGTGAATATCTGTATTCCCAGCCCATCCTTGGATTTGAGATACAGTATAAAAAACTAAATCTGAACTAAGATTATTTCAATTTGCAATTTTTTTCCTCGATCCCCCACCTATTCCTCTTCCTTTGGGAAGGCATCCCACCTTCTGTATTGTAAACCAAGAATTACATGTGAAAATCTCATTCCAGCAGTTAGTGATTCCCTCAGACAGTTAATGCAATGCATTAAAAGTGCATGAAATCCCACCATTTGGCTATCAGGGCAACATCAAAAGGCAATGCTATTAATGAGCAGCTGCAGCAGAGAAGCAGCATTTCAACACCATGAACTGAAAGAGTATAATGGCACCACCGCCAAACCCAACTAATTTGCATCCCTTTGCAACAGCAACCACTAAGATTTAGCTATGGGCTTCCCCAAACAAAAGCGGCCACAGCCAGCACAAATCTGACCTTCAAATTTGCTTCTGTGGTAGTTTTGATACCTAACAAAAGTCTGTGTGCCTAGTATTTTCCCCCATTCCAGATTTGACAGATTCATTTCCCCCCCCCCAAACAATCTCAAGTCCATTGCAGACATGCGCAACAAATCTCGTTCAAAAGCAGAGAGACGCCTGGGAGATGTAGTTCTCTTCACAGCTGAATCCATGGCCAGGCTACTCCCAGACATGATCTATATTACAGAAGGACCAGAAAACTGTTTTATTTGATGTTTTCAAAACTACCACTTTAACAGTAAAACATGTTTACTTTCTCCTCAGTTTATATTTCCTCATCATAACATTGATAAACATGTCTTTTGCTTTAGTTGAAAAGCCTTTATTATGGATCTAATTAATTCTTCAGGCAGTTTCGTTCATATTAACTACTATATATGTCCCTGAAAAACAGATTCTTCCCAAACTGGTTGTGTACAAGTTAATTAAAAGTCCATAACATTTGCCTTTCTGTCTGTGAGGTTCATGATGTGATAGAACAGAGTTCTGCTACTGATGGATAAAATTCGTACTAAAGAATGTTCTGCAAAAACAGTATGGCAAAAGCCATACCAAAAGAAAGAAAAACAACTTGCATGCACTCCATAAATGCTCAGATGTGTGAGTGATCAATAAAATGCAGGATGGCCTTTTTTAACAAGAAAATAAAATGTGCTTTTTGTCTCTTCCTAGCACTTCTTGCTGTTCCCGGCAGACTGATGGCAGCAGGTGCAGTATTCCCCCCTTCTACCTCCTCCCCCATCAATTGGTTCTGCTTTCCTGACACTCAGCCAACACAAATCCATGGCATAAAAAAAAGAAAGAAAGAAAAGAAAAAAGTTCATGCCTTCTTTTAATAAGAAGCCAATCTTTTCTTATACTTTAAGGCAGGAAGGTCTATCTGTAAAATGTATTTCTGGAGGCGAGCCAAGAAAGCATGTAGGCACTTTCAGTCTGGAGAGCAGCCACAGTCCTTTAACACTCCTTAAGACAAACACTGGCAATTCATTATATTAATATTAAATTAAACGTTCTTTAAAAAAATCAACTGGTCAGGTCCTGAATCTTCAAGTGCATATGTCAAAACTGTAAAGTTTATACAAAAATGTCCTCTGTTATTTAAGAAACCATAATTCTTGGGATATAAACGAAAGGAGATGAGCCATCTGTTGTATCTATAAATCAGCCTCGGAGTTATAAAAGAATGTTGTTTTAATTTAAGAGTAAGTTAAGGGGTTACTATCCCAGGACATAGAAATATATACAAAAGAGGCTATTTTAAAAGATGCAGAGGGCATGCTTTTGTTCCCACCTCACCGGGTGACCACTCCTCAGACAATCCTCTATTCAGGGTTTCCTAACTAGTACATATCTATCCCCTGCTTTTTCCTACATTTAAGTTACTGTAAAAAGAGAAGGGCTTTTTCCATTGGCATTATCATGGCTGGTGTAGCTCTTTCTCTGCCTTGACTTTTCCTTCATCAGACTGGATACTCCACCCTGCAGGGTTTCTCTGTCTCTCTTTCTCTGAGGTTGGGGGAGGAAGAAAGGGGCAGGGAAAGGAAGAGGTAAGGCTTAGCAAATTAAAGCAGGATCTTTTAGCATGAAAGGCACTACAGATGTGCTGGGTATTGCTTTTAGTGTATGCTGTATTGCTGCTTTGTTTGGCCTTTTTAATATTTTATTTGGTTTCAATATTCTCCATTTTATGCGGGTTTAACAGTTGTTAGATCTGAGCCGTGCAGCTCCCCAAGCATCTTGAGGTTCATTATTATTAACAAATAAACATCATTTTGAAGGGGGCAAGGAAAGATGGGTGTGTATTTTTTTTCCTTTAGCAAAGCTTTACTTACCCCAATCTTTCTGTTCCCTCAAAAAACCCACTTTCTCTCCCCCCGCATGCACAACTGAGAATGCTTTGTGTGAATGTGTATGTGGGGTGATGGTGGGGGGAAAGGCAGGTATCTCCGGGTGCTCTGCATGTGGGAATGGTGACTGGAGGGTGTGGCTGGGATAGAGATGGGTGGTGGCAGGGATCTGACAATCTCCTTATTTGTTCATATTTGGGCTCTACACCAGTAGGCGGTAATAAAAAATTTAAAAATTCAAATTGAAGAGCAGCTGTAGGATGGTACTTGCGGCCTGGGGAAGCTGTGTAGCAGGATGGGCCGGTGTTCATTAGGCAGCCTTGAGCTTGGGGTTGTATCTGACAGTGGCTTGGGGGACAACCGTGGGGGCAGGACAGCGCTCTCTGGAGAGGTGCGGGGTCTGGGGCAGCTGTGGGGTCGGCGGATGCCGGCGGCAGTGGGTTGGCACGGTGGCGCTAGCCGGGCGGGGGAGTGTTGAACGGTGGGGAAGCGGCAGTGGCTGTCGGGGAGCTGGTGCTCGGGAGCTTGGGGGGGCCGTGGCAGGGCGACGTTGAGGGCGGCGGGGCATGGCGACCGTGGGCTGAGGACGGTGGCGTCGAGGACGGGAGAGTAACGCGGGCGCCGCGGTGGCAGCTGCGAACGGGGAGGAGGTGGGCGGCCGTGGGGCGGTGGCCCCAGTGCTCCAGAGCAGGTGTGGGATGGCGGGGCTGGGGGCTGACAAGCGGGAGCAGCCGGGGCCCGCTGGGAGCGGGGCCGGGGCAGGGCGGGGGGCTGGCACCAGGGAGCAAAGGCACGGCAGGCGCTGGTGTGGGGGCACGGGGGGCTGCGGAGGCGAGGGGCAGGCGGGCAATGGGGCAGGCGGGGGCCCAGCGGGGGGGGGGTGCATGACACCTGGGGGGCAGCGTGGAGCAGAGTCAGTGCTTTGGGCTCCCAGCAGTGTGGGGGGGGGCGG
>ML675648.1:2550847-2606834 GCA_007922155.1 Mesoclemmys tuberculata
CACACACGATCGCAACCGATGTTTTGTGCACCAGGCGCCTCCCACTGACGAACTTACTGCCCCCCCGCAGCCCTGACCCGCCGCCCCCCCGCAGCCCTTAGCCCCCCCGCCCCGAGCAGCTGCATTCACCGCCCGCCCCCCCTTTATTTTTTATTTTTTTTTTGCAGCCGCTCTCATCCTCGCCTTGATTTGCAACTCCCTCCCCGCGGTCGGTTCGTTGCATTGCCCCCCCCACACACACACCGTTTGCAAAAACCGTCCCCTCCCTCGGCTATGCCGAGAGCAATTTTTTTTTTAAACAAAGCCGCGCCCCGCGGGGGGGGCGGGTGGGGTCGTTGACGCCTCGCCCGCAGCACCCTCCTCATCCCACTCCCTGCCCCATTGTCTGCAATTTGCAAGGCGCAGAACCCCCCCACCCCAGGGGGGCCGGCTGAAGAAAGAGGTGCAGTGCCTCCCTTTGCATTCACACCCACTGGCATCAACCAGCCCCTGGCTCACGCCCTCCTCACCTCCCGCCCCCCCTTTTCACTTTCTCCTGTCAAATTGCGACTGAGCCATCTTTCCCAAGCACATTCCACAATTGCGAACAATGTTTCCAACTAACTGCACGTCGAGTAAAGCAAAGTAGCACCATGCACAGGAGATGTGGGGGGGGCACGTTTTTCTTCTAATTTCCCCCCCTCTATTGCAACCCGTTAGGACTATCCAGCCGTGTGAAAGGCAAGGCAGGGAAAATACCAATGGGGACGTGTCCATTCTGCAACAAAAAAAAGCTTTCCTAGCTCCAGTGTTTACTCTGCAAGATGCTGATTGGGTTCAGCTGAAGGATCTGGGGTTTTATTCTTTTCTCCTCAATGTTTGCTCAGCCAGCACCTCCCCACCAGTGCCTCTCGCTCATCTCCCGGTTCCTCCACCAAAATGCTGCCTTTGAAATGCAGAAAAGGGGGGGAAATCGCAAAAGTGCAGGAGGGCTAAGCCAGCCATCGTGCAACGCTTCCAGCCTCTACGAATATCCCCCAACTGAGCCAAAGGAAACAAAGTGGGATGGGAGAAAGCACAACATTCAATATTTGGGGGAAACAAATTGTCAGTATAAAAACATTGCATTCCAGGAAACAAAAGACACTATTCCCCTGGTCCTGCAGATCAGTCTAAAAATGCATCACGTAACACTATTCAGAAGTGGTTAGAAATCAAATTTGTCCCCACCCTCCAAAAAACCGCCCCGTATTTTCATGTACCTGCAGCTCCAAGGAAAAACAGAGTCCAGATGAGATCCTTAGTGTGCAGCATTGTAATCTGCTGGTGGGGTGGAGTTTTTTGCAAATATATTTTCCTGCAGTAGGAGCCTGGGTGGATGGACAGATTTAGATGCAATGCAATTTTTTTCTCAGGGTTTTTTTTTTTTTTTTTTTTTTTTGCCAGCTGCTCTCTAGCTGCTTTCAGGAGCTGATCAGAGAATGAATGACAGTCCTAGCCTCAGCACACACACAACAGAGATCCCTGCGCCGTCCTGGATTTGGTTTGGTGGGGTTGGAAAGGGAGGCGATCTTGCACCTCACTGTGTTCTTCCACCCATGCTGGCCACAAATAGTACAGTGCAATAAGCATCAAGGAGGTACTGTGGGGGAAAGCAGTTGCCTGTAAAACATGGTCTGGCTTTTCTAGGATCTGGAGTCACTCTCATTCAGTGCTGATAGAGTTTTGCTAAGGAAGAAAGGTAGAGATGTGTCTCTAGACTAATACATATGTTTCAGCCATGAGTATTTAAGAATATGTCTAGTGTAATAGTTATTCAAAGTCACTGATGGGCAAAGATGGAGCAGGGGCTTTTTGGGACAGCAGTAGTGTGGTGGGACAAATTCTTTTTCAAAAACAAAGTTATCTAAGGCTCCATTTTATCCAAAAAGTCTGATGTGGATTTGAGAAGTGGTTCTGGTTTTGGTCCACTGTGGTTTCAAAACCCTGGCAACAAGAACACTTTGCAAAACCAGCGTGGGTTGGATCAGAATCCTATTTTATCCGAACTGCCGAAGTTGGGGGGGGGGGTTAGAGTTTGGGATTTTTTTAGGAAATGGTCTCCCACTCATTTGGAAAAAGAATCCCTTATCCAGCATTTATCTGAAGGCAAATTTTAAGGCATCTCCATCTTATGATGAAAGCTTTATGCAAATGTGTTTCAGTCAAAAATATGCAGCCAGAATTTAGCAGGGCCTCAACGATTCCATAGATTTTTGCAAGCACAGTTTTGCAAAAGCAAAAAAATTGTGCCCAGATATTTATATGATGAATTAGAGATGGAAATGTGATTCCTTAGCATCTATTAATCTGTCCATTTATCAACCTCTCACACAAATGCCTTCAAGACTTCTGCCATGTAGCTCTCTACCTGGTTCAATCCTCCTAAACTCATCCACAAAGTCCCATATACAGATTTCTATTGAATCCCACTTCTAGCAAGTTGATAACAGTGAATCTTGTTCATTTGTATGATGAATCTCTTCTCATTGTTCATTTTCCCTAATTTCTATCTAGTTTTCTACCTGTTCTTAAACTGTCATCTCAAGGCACAAACTGGCCATTTGTGAATGCTTGGGAACTGCTTAGAATGTAGTGGGTACTACCTTAACCAAATAAATATAAATAACAATATTGTAGCCTTACAGTGAATTGACAGCAGAAAAATTGTGGGTTACAAGAAGTAGATTTCTAAGTACAATACTGTGTCTGCAAAAACAGAGGTCAGTGCTGGTTAACTGGCCTTTAAAACCAGATTCATACTGGAAGTGTTTGGATTTTTTGTTTTTTTAAATCTCCCATGTTCAGATTATCACAGCTTGATAGCCGTAGTGATATCTTTTGCAAAATACTGGGGTTAAGAATGCAATTTTACATCCCCCAATTAAAGGTGTGTGGTGTCATCCAATTTTGCTGTGGGGTTGTGAGGAACAATTAATTGCAAAAGAAAAAAAATGGTTGTTTCTTTCAGGTAAAGGCTTTATTCTTTGCTCTCATTTCATAAATGTTACAGGAAAGTACTACATAGTAAATAGCCTGTTGTTGCAACATGTGAAATAACTTAGCTTATGTGATTAGTTGTACTTCTATATAAAAAGTGAGATTTGAAATAAGTACAGTAGACAGTTCTGTGAATACGTAAAGCTCCTAATGTCAGATAGTTCATTAAAAGAGCATGGACAAGTATAGCCAATTCATGCAGAATACATCTTTATTTTTTTAAAATAAAGGAAACTATAGTAGGTGTGGAATGCACAAGACTTTCACATGTTGAACAGAAATGCTTTAGCAACATTAGTATAAACTATAAATTCCAGAATTTGCTTAATGCTGCCCTAATTTTCCATGTCATGCCAGAATATATTATTTCATTTTAATTAATTTTCTCCTTTTTAGCTGATAGAATCCCCTCCCCATTTTATTTAAAATGCTTCGCCCTAAAAGAACATCAAAATTACTTATTGCAATGTGATTGAAACCATTCCTTCATCACCTCTGTGTCCATCATAGCCCTTGGTCTCATATTGAAATGATTATCTCCAGAGAGCAATCTTGCTCAGCCATTCCATAGTCTGTATTCTTCCCCCATCCCCCAATTCAGTATGTGTACATACCTCAATCCACAACACTACATTCTTTAGGGGTTTTCCTGCTAATGGAATTGCTTCAGGTTCCTTAATCAGAGAGGTGCCTCTGCAAAAATCTGAAAGTTACAGGCACCCTCAGTTATCTACTATTCCATGAAAAGCCAACAGTCTTTTGAGTGTGCATATGCTAGAGGAGAAAAGCCCCTAAGAAATGATGGCATGATCTGTTGTTGCACAGTGTAGGTCAATTTGTGTATTCAAGAGACATTTTCCTCATCTGCATCAAGAAGGATGCTCTGAATTTCCTTTAAGAATTGTATAATTCTAGCAGATGAAGCCAACTAGTGGCTGCAGTAGAGAGGTGGAATTTCCATCTATCATCCATCACAAGAACCTCACAAGATGTTCTGTTCTCCATCCTTTCAACCA
The DNA here is from genome assembly GCA_007922155.1 of Mesoclemmys tuberculata. NCBI lineage: Eukaryota > Metazoa > Chordata > Testudines > Chelidae > Mesoclemmys > Mesoclemmys tuberculata. The sequence goes on from ML675648.1 coordinate 2,554,882, forward strand.
CTGGTTGACAAATGTGGAAAATATGACAGGCAATGTCCTTGTAGCCAACCCGTCAGCCTCCTCAATGAGTTTGCCCTGTCAAAAGGTTCCTGAGAGGATAACCTTTATTTCACCAGATGTTGATTTACCTTGATACGTCTTCCGGTGCTGGATGCTAAATATGTGGAGGATTTCAGCTGCATCTCTAAGCCTGCAGCTACACTTGAGGAAGTTAGATACCAATTTATCCATCTGGAAAGAACAATGTCTTAACAGTCTGTAGCACTAAAAAAAGAGGTTGAATTGTCGTGTAACAATATTATAATTAATGTCACAGTAGTACCTAGAGCCCTTACACAAGATCAAACACACACACACACACACACACACACACACACACACACACAGTCCCCAAAGATTAATCCAGACTTCAATTCATTGTACCACTAAGGAGGAAGCACTGTTTGGGCAACTGCAGCAGTAAGAGTCAAAATTTTCCATGAAAACACTGCCCAAGAGAAGAGGCTGTCAACATAATCACAATTAAGTTTCCATTATACAATTACTTCGTGCCATAACTCTGCATGGAACTTAAATTAAAAAAAGATTTTAAAAGGTCCATTTGTCTAAAAGCTATACAACACAGACATGCAAAAATAAAGTGGAGCAAGAATTATATTTAATAAAGATAATGTGACCCAATTTTATACATCAGGTGGTTCATACAACTTCTGATAGCATGATTTATATCTCCACCTTTAACTAAGTTCATTTTCATTGAGCAGTACCTTACTCCACAAGTAGTTCCACAGACAACTTGTGATGCAACAGGGGAGGAGCAGAAAACACAGGAATAGAAGTGTTCCGTGAATAAAGCCATTACCTTCCCCTCCATATACTTGCCCATGGAGCAGGTCAAAGGATAAGCAGGGAGCACACTTTCACTGCAGTGGACTCCTGAAAATGTGAACAACTCCTTGTATTTTATTTAAAAAATATTGAAAGAACAGAGACCCCAAAAGAACTCAGCTAGAAATTAGAAGCAAGTATTATGGAGAAAGCTTCATTTGTAACAGCTCTAGGTGCTTGTGGGATCATCATTAAGATCCTTGGATGTATAAACAGGGTAATCTTGAATAGGGGTAAGGAGGTCCTATTACATCTGTATATGGCACTACTGAGACCACTACTGGAATTTTGTGCCCATTTCTGGCATCCACAATTCAAGTAGGGTGTTGATAAATTGCAGAGGGCCCACAGAAAATCCAAGAGAACAATTAAAAGAAGCATAATGGGTTTCATCTTAACCAAGGCAAGGTTAAGGGGTGTCTTGATACACTCTATAAGTATCTACATGGGGGGGAATAAATCTTTGATAACTGGCTCTTCAATCTAGTAGACAAAAGCATAAGATCCACTGGCTAGAAGTTGTAACTAGACAAATTCACACTAGAAATGAGATGCAAACATTTAAAGAGTGAGGATTATTAATCACTGGAACAATTTACCCAGGATTGTGAGACTCTCCATCACTGGCAATTTTGAAATCAAGACAGGATTGTTTTTATTTTTAAATGCATGTTCTTGTTCAAACTGAAATTAATCCAGGAGTCCTATGGCTTTTGTTATACAGGAGATCAGACTAGATTTTCACAGTGGTCCCTTCTGGTTCTATAATTTATCAAAGTCTGACCAATGTGCTCTGTGTAAACAAAAATACCTGACTCATTTCACAGGATCTTTTTCTGCTGCAGATAGGAGTCTGGACCACGCCTGTGCAAGTTTTTACACATTTATAAAATATTAAGGGCAAATCACTCAGGCAGGCCCTTACCATTAACTTCAATGGATAATTTGATTGGTTCAAGATGAAGACGTGTAAGCTTTGGTCCAATTAAACTTAGGACTTAAGGTTAACAAAAATAGGGATGGTATATATCAAAGGAATGCTATTTCTAAGAAGGGAAGCCTGAGAACCAGAGAGGCGATGCACTAGATAGACATGTTTTACAGCAGAATGGTGCTGTACATTTATAGAAACCATTGCAAAGCAGACAAATCTTTATCTAGTATCAGCCTTTTCTCGGAACAACTGTTTAGTGATTGGTGTTCATGGTGAGATGATGGGATCACTGCAAATTCTCAGTCTATAACAATGGCACGAGAGCATCATGTGGGCCCACAAGGAACAGCAGCTGTCAAACATCAGAAAGAAATAAGGACAGGTGGTTGTGAATTTACATTCCGCCTTTCTCTAGGTGCCAGAGAAAACGTTATACTCTAAAATGTCAGATTCTATGACTGCAAACCTAATGCAACAGGGCAGTGATAAGAGTATCTTGCAGATGTAGCATGCAGGTGATCACTGCCAAGTAGTGGAAATCACATTCCCTTTGTCATGACATACATTATGCTGGGACCACTAATAAGAGAGAGAATTTATAGACTCATTTGTGTTTTTTTCCATGAGAACTATTTAATGTAGTGGGTACAAACCACAGAGTAGATTACTTATTTGTGGGGTACCATTTATAAACATGTATGTAAGCAAAACAGTAAAACCTTCTGGCGGTTCCCTGGTCAGTGCATCTGCTGTTCTGAATATATATATTTACCATATATTGGGTCACAAAGCTATGTAAAGTGTTTATCAAACATACCTCGTTCCAGACAGGCGCTGTCATTTGAGACTATTCCCTACCCAAGTCTTCTACTATGAAAGCAATTTTTCTGAAATCATTCTCCCCAGTGGATTATATAGGAAGTAAATAATAGGCAATTGTACATTACAGGACAGTAACTCTTTCAAGGTGTTCTAGTGATGTCATAGACCACAAGAGTGAAGACAGTCACCAGAATATCAGCGTATGTCTACAGTACAAAATTATGTCGAACTAAATTATGGTGGCAAACAGCAACTGCAGAAATTAAGTCACTTTTGCTGTTTCCATACTATGCTCCTTGTGTCGCCAGTGCATGTCCTTATCAGGAGCACTTGCACCAGTATAATTGTCAGTATGGGGCATTGTGGGTCAGCTTCTGAAAGGCAACAACAGTCAATGTATGTCATGCAGTGTCTACTGACATTGCATTAACCTAACTACATTGACATTGACTCTATGCCTCTTTTGGAGGTGGAGTTATTAAGTCAGTGTAATGGGCAACTTACATCAGTGGAGCCATGTTTTGGTGTAAACACTTAGTTTGGTCAACATAAGGCAGCTTACGTTGACCTAACCCTGTAGTGTAGAGCAGATCTCGGAGATAATATTACAGTGCATAAATTCAAAAGCTGGCTGTTTTTAATTTTACATAAATGCCTGAGGCAAACTCCAAATGTGATTATAACACTTGCCCTGCTTTGGGATACCACTCAGCACATTCATGCAAGTGGATACCAGGGAAATGATGCATTAATTCATGCACACAGGTGAAAAGCTGCACAAACATAATAAATCAGATTCTGAAATAAGGACAGAGTGTCATCCTGTGTCATGATGGAGTTGTCATCAGCAATATAACGATATTATTGGAAACTTTAACAGGTATTGTTCATTTGGTGTTGGGAAAAAAGTTGTCTGGCTTTGCACTAAAGATCTTATACAGCAGTACATGCAGCCTCCATCCTTACAGGAGATTCAAGGATAAATCCTTTACTTTTTAAAATTATCTTAAAATCATTTTCAATTTTTTTCATCCCAACCAATCAACTCTGAGGGTTAAATGAGGCAAGCAGAGAATCAGATTCTGAGCTTAGGAGAATCAGAGAACATGAGTATGATGTAGCAAAAAACAAACTATTCAAACATTTCCTCTTCTGTTCTACTCTACTCATGTTCTTACACCATATGCATTGCCATCTGACCATAATTTGTTGTGTTCTTTCACTCAAGTATAATCATTGTAGTATCTGGGCATTTAGAAGGACAATTATTCTAATTCTGCTGTTAATTACACTGGGTATTACTTAAAAGAATTCCATTGTACTCAATGGAGTTACACATATAAAACCACTGCAAGTTAGAGTTGAATGATTGTTATGTGAAATTATGCGCACTATTGCTAAACATTTGGTAGTAAGTATGAAATAATTCTCTTAACCGGCAAATCCATCCATCAGCTTGCTTTTAGTTAAAAAAATATAAATATGCCTAACATGGGTGTTCAAATACATATGAATGTTATAAGAAATCCTGTCAGCATGGAATTCTATGCTACGCTTACACTTAGGATAAACAGAACATTGCACAGAAGTAGCTCTTTAAAAAAATGATTGGAAGGTTCTCCTTGGGGACATCTTAATGGGTAGTTTTAAAAGGTTAATAAACATTTTCCAAGAGGCAGCATAAAACTGCAAATATTTGAGGTGTTACAACCTGAGAGTCAAGCAGGAATTTCCTTTCAATCACTCGGATTTGAGAAAGTTCCTTCTCTTACTAATGAGACCAAGAGTCATTCCCCCTCTCGGCGAGATAAAGGAACATTTTATGCTAAATTCATTGATGTTCAGTACCTTCCTCTTTGATTAGCCTTGAATTAATTATTATTATTTCTACTATTAGTAACAAGGACTGCCACAGTCTGATCTTTCCTGCTCTCTACATCATGAGATCCAGTTTTGGGCCCCCCCCTACAGGAAGGATGTGGACAAATTGGGGAGAGTCCAGCAGAGGACAACAAAAATGATTAGGGGCTGGATCACATGACTTATGAGGAGAGATTGAAGGAACTGGACTTCTTTAGTCTGCAGAAGAGAAGAATGAGGGGGGATTTGATAGCAGCCTTCAACTACCTGAAGCAGGAGTTCCAGGGAAGATGGTATTAAGCTGTTCTCAGTGATGGCAGATGACAACAAAAAGCAATGGTCTCACGTTGCAGTGGGGGAGGTTTAGGTTGGATATTAGGAAAAACTTTTTTACTAGGAGGGTGGTGAAGTGCTGGAATGGGTTACCTCAGAACATGGTGGAATCTCCATCCTTAGAGATTTTTAAGGCCCAGCTTGACAAAGCCCTGGCTGGGATGATAGTGTTGGGGCTGGTCCTGCTTTGAGTAGAGGGTTAGACTAGATGACTTCCTGAGGTCCCTTCCAACCCTAATCTTCTGTGATTCCATGAGATATTATAAATGTTCAGAACTGTTCTCAGAGCAAACACTACTACTTTTCACTTATATACCACCTTCTTCCTCAGGCCTCAAAGCAGTTTACAAACACTGACTACTAATACTTATTTTACACAAGGGTGAACAGAAGCAAAGAGAAGTTAAGTGACTTGCCCTTGGTCACATATTGAATGAGAGGAAGAGCTGGGAATAGACCCTCAGAATTCTGGCTCCCAAACTCCAACGCTCATCATTAGACCACCTGTGGTGAAGACCTGTGATCATGACAAATGTTTGGCATACACCATCTGGTGTGCTCTTCTGCATGAGCGATTATCTCCCTTAATCTGGAAATGCCCCCAAAATCGGGCCCAAGGGCAGTTGGTTGTTTCTTTCCCAGCATTAGCTTACTTGCCTGAGTTGCACTCTCACATGCTACCCACCTACACTCTCAGGTCTACTTTGGAAAATGTTATCCTTACTGATGTTAATACAACTCAATCCTTTTGCACTGGCAGTCCAGTTTTCCCATGTGAAGGAAATTAATAATTCAAGATAAATTTATTTTTTAAACTTGATTTCTGTAGCACTATCAGAAGTAAAAATGAGCTGTAAATAGGTGCTATTTGAAAAACAAAACAAAAAAATCTTGACCAGGGCCGTAACTTCCTCCTTCCTGTTGCATCAGACATTTAGAATTCAAAGGGCTTTTTCTATTCAGTTGTAACAATCTGGAGGAAAGTCAAATTGCAACCCTCTATTACTGTAGTTAGCTGAAAGAAAGGAGGAAATGGAACCTTGGAGTGCAAAAATATATAAAAGGATGGATTTCTCTGTAACAGGGGGGCTCTCTCAAGGTCTGGAAAGTGTAGGCCTAGGGTTGGCTCAATTACAGGATGAGCCTCACCTGAGAAGAATTAAGTGATGGAAGGATCAGGAAGCAGCTGTGGCAGATTCTACAGCAAGCGAGGAAAGGATCATGGAGGGAAGACCCTGAGACTAGTCCAGTTGCCTGAGGCATGGAGAGACCCTAGCCAAGCAGGAGAGGGACTGCAAAGGCCCCAGACAGGAAGGCCTAGAAGAAAGAACAGAAACCTTGGTTGTGAGAACTTATAAATGGACTTATTTTATTTTTTTATAGTCAATAACCCAGTGTTTTTTGACAAGGAACAATTCTGAAGCAAAGGTTATTTAACCAGTTCAAGAGGGGAAACTGAGGCAGGCTGCCTTAGCATGACCCTAGGCCACAAAGGGAGCACAGGAAGCAGGTGGCTCAGTTACACTGTAATCATCAGGGGAAAAAATGTTAATCCTCCTAATGCAGAATTATTTAGTTTAGATGCTATTAGAGGGAAACAACTGTCTCAGGTTGTTCTGGGGCAGCTTTGCCACTGCACTACAGGTATAAATGAAAAAGGATTTTATTTTTCCTTGACACGCTCTGGAAACCTGTGGGTTGGAAGGTGCTTAATGTTCTCATGTGTTACTTAGAAGCAAGGATCAGAGGTTTTTTTTTTACGAGAGCAAATAAAGCCAGGGGCTGAAACAGCATGAAGAAATTGTGCTTTTTGATTTGTTGTTAAAAAAAATGAAGGCCAGGAACTGTGTTGTTGCTAAATAAAAGTTATTGAAGGCAGCACAAGACTTTGATGATGATTTAGACAAGGTAGGTGACCTTTCCAATAATTTCACGTGTCTCAACTGGGGTCCCCTTCCCACACAATTACTACTAAGCCCTCTACTAGATAAGAGTTCCCTACATCCTCCAATCCACTGTGGTAAATTTCAGCTTGCGCATGGGGGTGGGGGGAAACGTACCCAGAAGCAGGTAGGTATAACAGTCCAAAGTGGAGAACAACGCAGAGGGTGAAGGGGGAGGAAAGCTAATAAAGAACAAGGACCTCAGCCTAGAGGAGGAACATAAAAGCACAAAACAAATAAGAAATGTGGTGGTGGGAATGGACTGCTGAGCATCCCATTAAAAAGACAGCATCAGTCTTGCAAATAATTTTCACTTTGCCACAGGAGTGTGTCATTTAGAGGGTATTAAAATCTTTGAAGGAGGAGTTCCTCCAAACTAGCTTCCCTTTCACACTGTAACCTCAAAGGACCCCTGATTAGTGGGGATTTTCCCTTCCATGACTTAGCACTAAGAGGCTTCACTCTCAAAATCCCCTCCGTCCTTCCAGGGAGAGGGTCTTCAGCTTCCCTAGGGAAGCCCTTACCATTCCCCTTGATCTGCATTATTAATATCTAGCTCTCACATAGCACTTAAACACTTTGCTATTGTAGAAATTAAAGACAGGAATTGTATTACCAACTAAAAAAGAACAGTCATTTCTGGAGTGAAACATACAACTGTTCAATGCTATACATGTTTTAACATACTTGAAACACTTACGTAGCCTAAAGGCAACTAAATACTAACATGGCTATGCTGGAAATTCAGAGATAGGTAACAGGCATCCACCACCCTTCTAGACACAGAGAACTTCTCTTTAATTATCATCCATGTCTGAAGGTGCTGGGCAAGATGAGGCATTTTTCCCCTCATTTCCCCTATGCTTCCTGTTTCAGTTGGACTTGAGGCTTGAGATCCCAGAATGGGGAATGGAACTTCTGCCTCACACACTGCAGTGCTGAATGCTCTCGGGCAAGCTACACATGGTTCTGAAATAGGCTATGGCCAAGGACATGGCACAAATAAGCAAAAGAAAAACGTTTGTTCTTCTTAAGATGGTGCTGGAATGCAGTGAAAAGGGAGCCCAGGAAATTTTGGATGGTGGAGTAGAATCATTGTTCTTGAACTAAAATTCTTCCCAGGGTAAAGCTTATTGTAGAAAACATGGTCATGTAATTAGCTGTGGAAGAGTTTGCGTCTTCCTACCTTCCAAGGGTGAAAAATCCTATGCATCATATAAATTCTACTTAAGACCACAAAGTGAGGTTTCCGTGGTGCATTGGACCAGTGCTGGCTCTTTGCACAGGGGTGATTTTCACCTTAATGAGGTTAAGAAACAGATAGCTCACTGCCTGCAGTAATAACATGTGCAATACCAGATGATGTCATATGATGTAATTCTGTTGCAGATGTCTACCATCTGCACAGCAGTAGCTCTTTCTGAGAGAAGTGGGATCCACTGTGGAAAGGAACAGATGGAATAGTCAATAATGCTCAGTATACTCTTAAAAGACTTCATGATTCTGGTCAGGTAGAACAACTGGAGAAATACTGCATTTAGCATAGTGTTGCTAGCCTGCGCAGAGGTGGCTTCAAAAGGGTGATCAGGAAAGAGGAGTTCAGTAAATTTGATACTATCCTCCTTTCCACTCAAGCTTTTGGTTTTAAGAGCTTCATAATTCAGCTACAAACATTTGCTGACAGCTGAAATTTAGGACCTCAGCACAGCAGCAAATTATATATATGCACAGAGCGCTGGGGATAGGGGAAGTGGCTATTTTAAAACTGACTTTTAAAACAATCAAGTCATTATAGAAGTATTACCTGCATTTTAACATTTCAGGGGCAACTTGTCCTGTAACCTTTTAAAAAACAGCCAGGATTGAGCTAAAGGATTGGGCATGAAGATTTTTTTAGTTTTATCCCTACTCTGCCACTAATTCACCATGATAACCTCTGTGCCTCAGTGTCCCCATATCATCAAATGGAAATGATAATATATATAGTGCTTGTAAATCTGTTAACTGATGTTATATACTTAACATTTTCACATGAAAGGGCACTATAGAAAGTTCAAGTAATTTTGTTCTCATGACAAAGGGAGGCAGATTTATCTGAAGTCAGACATTGAAACTTCAGTTTAATTTGAAAAAATTACTTTCCCTACAACTGGAATAGAAGTGCCACTTTATGACTCACCCATTCAAAAAGAGGAGAAGGAAATGCTTTTAGGATTATCCAGTTATGGAAATTTCACCTGGATATATATTCTTTCCTTGCTAATCTTCACCCTTGCATGAAGCCATATCTATTTAAAATAGCCCATTTAAGTGACATGCAACATCATTGGACCGGATTGCAAGCTGACCTGCTGTCTAAATCCAGCTATGATCTATATGTGGAAAGCACTGAGTGTGCTTTTTGTCTGGGGCTCTCATCAAGTTATAATTACAGGTTTGCTCTATTTTTATGCTTTATTTTAAGATAAAAACACATGTTCCCAAATCAGAAACTGATATGCTTTGTTAATATTGTTCAGATATCAGGGGACATGGAAGGTATTTTGATCAGTCTCACGAAGGGGATAAATATTTCATTACAGTTGAAGTAATACAACATTTTTGCATAGCAGATTTCATTACACTCCATTAATGCTATTGGTGGACAATTGATTGAAATATTCCTTTCGATTGCATGTCATTTCAGTTAGTACAGTCAAGAATAAAAATGCAACGAAACAGGATATCCCAATGTCTTTATTTGTATTACGGTAGGGGGCTCATTCTAAGAAACTTACAATTTCATAGTAAAAGGCAGTGCCTGCCTAGAAGACTAAACTAAGACTAACTAAACAAGACAAAGTACTGTTAACGCCTTTTAGCTGTCAGGAACTGAGACTTAGTGATTTACTACCTTGTGCTTCCACACAGGATGGTTGTAGTAGTCTTGGGAATTGAAGACTGGTCTCCAATGTCCCATTCTCTAGTGCCTCAACTACAAGGCTAACCTGTCACTCTATTCTAAAGAACTTTTCTTTTTTGAAACTAAACTTTAAAATCCATTTTATAACCGGTCTTTAGTACAGTAGCTCTAAAAATGCAGACGTTAAAAGCAACTCGTGCAACCTCATGATCTCATGAATAAATGTCAACTTGCCAGTTTCTCACTCCTATTAGGTTTTCCTATTCCAGTTGGTGTGCCATGGTGACTTATTTTGCAGCAGGGATTAGGTTAAATTAGTGCATAATATATTCTGAACTGCTCCTCTGTGGATTAAAGAATGGTATTTGCTCTTAAATTACAATGTGCACTAGATTGCTATTTTCAAGTGCTATGCTTAGTGTTTTTGGCATTGTATGCACAAACTATAAGCAAAGGAGTCGATTTCCCGGACCATGATCTGTGAGATTGAAGACAATCATCCCCTTTTTTCTTACATGTTGAATGAATATAGAGAAGCTGGATAGTTGATGATTTCACTTGCTGTGCCATTAGTGAAACATAAAACAGATGTGTGAAACACTGTAAGAATAATAGGAACTACATTACATATTATTTCTCTGCAGAAATAACGTTTTGACTGTAAGGAAAGCACAATATGTAGTTTCCGTCCTGCCAGTCCCAGGGTGAACTGTATTAAAAACTTATTAAATGTAAGATTTCATGCCAGAGCTAAATACATTTTTTCTTTCAACTCTCCTAGAGAGTATTAAAAAGCTTTTAAATCATGACATCTTGATCTTGTCTGTGGGCTTTTCTGGATTCTCCATCCCCCTCCTATAACTGCCCTAGTACTTCACTTCACTACTAGAAAGTGGAGACACTTCTCGCAGAGAAAGCCAGTGCTACACTACGGAAAAAGGGGACAGTCTCCAAATGAAGCCACCATTCCCATCCTGTGAAGCACATCACCTCTCTATTTCCCTTCTTTAACCTGCAACTAGGGCACCCTGAATTTCACAGCTGCAAGTGTCATCTCATAAGAGGAAGTGGCTAATAATTAAGTTAGCAATCAATATCTGCAATATATTTCTTTCACACAATTAGGACGAGTGTCAGATATGTCCACAGAATTAGTAATTAAATATGTCCACGTGCACCACGTACTCAAGTTTGTCATTTACTTTATAAACCCAGTAGAAAGGTTATAAAAATCCTTGCATTTGGCAAGGAACTCCAACTGTCCTAGGCCCCAGCCACGTGACTGAGAACAGCCTGTTTGCCTGGCAGTTTGGAACCCACCTAATGAAATGGGAGAATGCTGATACAGCTGAGTGTGGTAGGAACAGATTTTTAAACATAGGTGTTGGTAATTGCTGTTCCTTAAGTTATGCATGCAAATCAGCCATGTGCATGCAAATACTAGATAGCCAAACCTGGATATTTGCATATGTAAAGACATGCACGCATCTGAGTTTCAAATCTGAACTTGAAACTGATGCAGTTGCCCAAAAAGGATAGGAATCACAAGCTTTTCCTCCAAGAAAAACAAAGTAGTTCAAAACTATGTATATCTCCACGCTAGCCCTCCCTTGATGGCACCCACAGTAGGTACTGTAATCCATCCAGCATAGTATGAAGCAATCATTGAGCAGAGAACCTTTCAAAAAGCTAGGTACCTTGCACCAGGTTGATCAGATACAAGCTCCTCCTGCAGATTTCAGACTATGATGAGATATCCCCAGGTAGGTGATGGCTCCAGCCCGGAAGGGAATCAGGAACAGAGTTATTCTCTGATGAGCTTCCTGTGATGGCCAATACTGTCCAAGCTACTTCAGTTTTATCCCAGGGTTTGGTCACGGTTAGGGTCTCTATTTTTCTGGTGGTCTTCGGCTTGCCCACACATCATAGAGACCCAATTACTACTAGATGTGGAAATTTGCTGAATGAACATCACCAAGTGATCCATCCCAGCTTCTGATTAATAGCCGTTGGTGGGCCTGTCCTCTATGAACGTACTTTGTTCTTTTTTGAACCCCGTTAGTCTTGTCCTTCACAACATCCTCTGGCAAGGAGTTCCGCAGGTTCACTGTGTGTGGCATGAAGAAATACTTGCTTTTGTTCACATTCATAGGCTTAATATCATTTGGTGACCCCCTAGTTCTTGGCTGCAGAACAGCATGTTTCACTGAAAGAAAAAAATCCAAGATACCTCTGTTCTACCTTATAGGAGAGGGCCTAGGGCATACTTCAGTTACCTCATGGATGTACCTGGGGGATGACAACTTTGCCCCATTCAGGTTAATAGGGAAACTCCCGCTGACTTTAATCGGACCAGGATTTCACCTACAGCCCCACATGCTCACACATATTTCTCTGTTTCTGGTGTGATCCTTTCGCTTTGAATACAATCAAAAGACAACTTAAAATCCAAATGGGCCTTCCTTATTTCCTGAAACTTTAGAGAAAAGCACAAAGGGCTTCAATTTACTCTACTGGACTGAATAGCAATGTGAAGGTGAAAACCTGACCCTTCCCCATGTGCATTGCTAAGCAACATGGTAGGTCTGATGCAAACAGCAGCTCCTGTTTTTCCTGCGAAATAAGAGTGAGAACATTCTGCAGAGGAAACAGCATTATTGTATTTATAGTACTGTATATGAAACATGCCTATTCCACATGAACATGTGTTGCTTATTTAAGCTATAAATCTTCCATATTGGAATTCTCCCTCCTCCCAACCCCTCCATGTCTGAAGTGCACTTGGAGTTGTTCACAGCCTTATTCTGGCCACAATCATGTCAAGAGAAAATCCAAAGAGACAAAACCCATCAATACACAGAACAGAAAGGGAAACTGCTCCTCCACCCCTGCCCTCATGAGGTCCATATCAACTAGCTTGTGTCACAATACAGGCTACAAATGTTCTTTGATTGGCATCAGAGTTCCAGGATGTTGTAGTCATCAGGGGAAAAACCTCAACCAACCAATATCTCTTTCCACTTTGCGAGAGCTCGGGTGTAACATGACATGTTGTATTCCTTGGAATCAGCTGTTTTTTCCAAGACTATAGCCTCTGCACTGCCACACTTGTAACCCGTGGACAGGCCCTTGCCGTTGCTTGTGCACTTGTCATGCAGAGTTGGAGTGGGCCCTGCTGACTCTTATCCCCGTCTCTCTCCATTCTATCTTCCCACTAGAGTTGGCCACCAGTTTAGTCTAGCTGACAATAAACAGGTCACGAAGATTTGGGTGATGCCTCCAAAGTCGTTATCAAGAAACATGTCATCTACGTGAGTTCAACAACTGAAGCCAAGGAGTGTTAACTTTTTTGCCCTCGCTGTAGCCAATGATCCTGGAAGACAGATCCAAAAGGGATTTAAAATCCTGCATGGCGTACAGAAAAGCACTGACTGCTACTCCACAAGCTGTTGCCCTGAAGGGAAAGTGCAACAGACCACAAGATCACTGGACCTACAAGTGGTTCCTTCTTTTTGGGGCTGCAGGAAAATAGCACATCAGTCTCTGGCTCGGAGGGATATTGCAGTTGGATTGGGACAATGTGAACGCCTGGGCTGGGCTACTTTTTCTATGGACATTTTTACATTGATTCTCCTTTTGCCCCAGAACATGAGCAGTGGTTTGCTTTTGGTGCATCCCCCACGCCTCCAGGGGCTGGAGTTGAAAGCCCAAGAATCTGAAGTCCTCTTTGGTTATCCGTAGAGCCCCGCATTAGACGTTAATTTTGTTTGCTGTCAATGACCCATTCCGTCGATGATCCTGCTGTGAGATCAGCAGCCATGGGCAAGGTGTCAAGGGGGCGGAACTGGACTCAGGCAATCAGACCACTCCTCAAAGGCGTCCCATTAGCAATCACTATGAACCGGAGGGGAGGAAGGGAAACTTTAGAAGCAAACAAACAGATGTTTCCCCGCCTGCTAAAAAGTCACATAATGTACTACCGTGCCAAGTATGACTTTGCGTTTGTCAAGCTGACGTAGTTAAAAGGTATAGGTTCAGTTCCCCCCTCTCCCTCCACATCCACCAAATAAAGTTCATGAATTAATTCGGATTTGTTACCCAGAGACTCCGCATTCACTACAAACTTTTCAGCAGCCTTCTCATTTGATGGCACCCCTGCCTCTATCAAAGGAAGTAGCATCCAGTTTATCTAAATGCTATCTCAGTAGCGAGATTCTGGTTAACCAACTAGATTAGGACTCCCTGGATGGTCTTGGGCAAGTAACTTCATCTCTCTGCCTGTGTTTCCCCATCTGTAAAATGGGGATCACAACCGTACTTCCTTCCTGTCTAGTCTATTTATACTGCACGCTCATTGGCACAGGGCCCGTTTTACTGTGCATTCGTGCAGTACCTAGCACAATGAGGCCTGAACCCTATCAAAGCCTGTGAGTGCTACTGGAACATAGGCTGTCTAGACTACAAGCGAGGGGTGCGATTCCCCTGCTCGTGTGCACATACCCCATTAGCGCTCGTTGACTCAGCTAGAGCATAAGCAGTTGTATAGCTGAGGAATGGCAAAGCCATGCTGAGTACAAACTCACTTAAACCAGTAGGTACATGCCATGGTTGCACTACTTTTTCTCGAGCCAGCATGGTTATGTGTAGCTGAGCAAGGGAATCACATCCCTAGCTTGCAATGTGGGCAGTCATAGATAAACAGTGTAGCAGGAAAGAATGGATGCTTTTCTCCAATACGAGGCCACTTGCACCTCCTTTACCGCAATACAGCTAAGCCCAAGCTAGAAACAATTCTTGAAGCAGAATTAAGTCCTGGTAATCAGTCCTAAGTGCGTGGGGCTGAAATTCCCAAAGTTAACTATGTGCAGTTTGTGAGCACCTCTGTTCAAGGTCTGATGTGTAGAGTGTTAACAAAAACAAGCTGCAGTAAGAGGATACCTAGACTCCATGTGACTGATTCTTCTCCAATGGAAAGTCATCCTGTAAGGCCCCAAATTTGCTACCACTTGGCGTAGAGGTGACAATGCCTCTTTGCTGTGGGATTTGGTTGAGCACACAGGAGGCAGGTTTATTAGGAGAAAAAGCATAGCAATTGTATTAACTTTACTGTCATCCAGCTCAGTTCAAGTCTGCTTTGGATCCTGGACCCATGGTTCACATTGAGCATGCATGGGGCTTACCACTAAACTAGGTAGTCATTTTATACCTGTAGCAAGTCACCTGTCTTGACACCTAACTTTTTAAGAGAGCTTTCAGATTCTTGAAAGTCAAGTGCTATATAAATTCAAAGATTAATAAATAAATACCATAAGTATATTTCATCAAGTAATGGGCTCCCTCTCCCAAAGAATTTACAATAGCATGAAAAGATGCAACATAATGCATTGCCATGCAAAAGAGGCAAAGAATGGGCTTATAACTGGAACAAAGTCTCCCTAGTTACACTTCCCACACGAACCACAAAACAAATTGAGCAAATAAAAGAAACATGCAATGGGAAGAGTCTAGCTCATTTCTGCATCCCAGTAGTTTGTTTCCAGTTCACAGCTCTTCAATCCAGAAATGAGACTAAGACTACACTATTAGCCTAGCAAATGAATCCTTTTTTTATGTAGCCCACCTCTTGCTATTTGTGTATTTCACACCAAAGACTGCTTCGACTTTATTTACAGATGACCTTTTGTGCTACAGACCTCATCACAAGTGACAGGTTTCCAAATGAACTCATATGATGAATTTAAATTTGATCATGCAGAAGTTCTTACTCGGTGTTTTCAACAACTCTGTTGAGGATGAATAGTACAAGATAAGCAGACTTTTGCTTTAAGATAAGTTTTCTTTTCTTTCTGTGCAAGAGGCTCATGTAGCCTGTGCAATGAACATTTATTTGAATCTCAATAAATAGTAATTCATAGAAGAGAAGAATATTTCCTCCTCAAAGTGAACATGCCCTCTAAAAATTATTTTTGGAAACATGTTGCTAAAAGATTAAGATAGACAGAAAACCTGAATCCTCAAGTTTTGATGTTCTGCTTCCCATCCTCTCCCCACCCCCATCTCCTCTTCCCAGAGGATATTAAACTAAAATAACTCCGTTAAGCAATCTTAAGAGAGTGATATAAAGCAGTTGATACTAGGAAATCAAGAATTCATGGTTAGGTAGCAGGTGTGCTGGGACCAGTGCTTATTAAGTTATTGTAATTATCATGTCATTGTTACATTGTGCTTCCTCTGTTTGCAGTATTCACCTGTTCTTGTCATATACTTAGACTAGAAAGTCTTTGGGGTTGGGATCAGCTGTTGGTCGTCAATTTCTAGAACATCTAGCATAATCAAATGCTGATTGGGGCTTCTAGATACTCCCTCAGCACAATAATAAATAATATTGAAAGCTAATTTAGCATTAAGAAGTCTTGAAGTGAACCCAAATATTTAAACTTGCTGAAGTGAGCATAACTTGACATTTGAATGCTGTTTAAAGATTTGGAGAATAACCAGATTGATGATTAGCCAAATGACAGAGTTGCTGATTAGATCACTTGAGCAAGAGATTTTCCTGTCTTTCAAAGATTTTGCGGGGGAGGGAAGGGCAGGAAGGGCTTTAAGGAAAAACTGGGATTTAAATACACCCAAAATAAGATATCCCATCTTCCTTGGGAGCTAGGGCTGGCATGACAATCATCAACCCTGATCAGATTTTTTACAGATGTTTAATGAATCAGGCTGTGAGAAACTCAGCCATTTCCTTTTTCAGGGCTTCATGGGAAAGTTTTCTTCATTTAACAATTCATGTGGGGTTTGTCCCAGTGTGTTTGACTTTGAATGAGTTTCACATGACTACTAGGCTGGATCTTTAATTTCACATTTTTTCTGAGACACCACCATGAACTGAGGTCTCAGGTCTATTTAAATGGTTTACCATGTTTAGTGGACCTGGTTTGAGGCTCAAGTTTATAACAAGACTCAGGCCCAGCTGAGATTTTCACATTCATGGGTTTCTTTGTGCACATTTGAGCAATAATCCCCCCAGACTGGGGATTCTATGTGAATACAGACTCCGCTTTGCCTCCCCATTGATTTATAGTATTACAAAGGTTGTGAGACCAGGAATCAGAGGGGATTTCTTCCTCAAATTTCCCCCAGCCACACCAGAAGCAAAAGAAGGTAAAGACAGGCTAAAGAAACACAGCCTGAGCCATTGTTGTTCTGCACTTTAGGAAGACATTTGTTCCTTCTAATCAAAGTGCCTGTAAAGAGTTCTCATTCTGGATCAGGAAGCATTTTACCCCCTGTCCCAGGATAAGGCTCCTCCCCAGCTTTCCCCCCCCCACACACACACTGCCCCACTCTTAAGTAGGTTTACTGTCCAAGCATAAGCAAAAACAAACACAAACAGTTCCTCAGCTCACCATTCTCAACCTGTCCTCAATCAGTTCTGCTCAGTGCTGCCTCTGTTAGGTTTCTGGAACAGCAAGTCCAGGGTAACCTTCCTAGGCACTTAGCCCCACCACACAGGTTCCCTCTGCTCACCATAGACACAGCCCATCCCAATCACTTCTGTCCTTCCTGCAGGTTGACAGGTCTTTATAGCCTCTGGTGCAGCCCCGCCTCCTTTAATGACTCAATTGAGCCCATCTGCTCTGACACAAGAGCACTAGGCCTAATCTACTCCTGGTGTAAATGGCAGTCCAAAGTGCAAAGTAGCAGAGAGTCTCTGGCCCACAGCATTCAGATCTAGGTGGGGAACAGTTAAAGGCTGGCATTTGGAGTTCAGGTTTGGATTCAATGATGCAAAAATCTCATAAACTGTTCTCATATGATTTCTATCATTTTGGATGCTAAAAGAGCAGCATCCAAATAAGAACTGGAAAAATCCCCTTCCACTGTGGGATTTGACTTGGAAACAAAGCTCTGGGGGTGAGTTTAGCTCTTGAGATTGGAATTTGAACACTTTCAGATTTAACCCCTGAGTTTTGACCCCTCTCTTGTGAAAACACAACTTTATTTCAATTACTTTTAATTCTAGAAAGAGACAGAGAGAAGGCAGCTTCTCTAAAGATGTTACATGCTAATTTTCAGACAACAAATACATTGTCATAAACAAGGAAAGAGCAGAAATAGTAAAGACATGGGGGATCCCACTCGTCATCTCCAGGGTGGAATGCAGTGCAACACCTGGCTGACAACTCATAGTAATGCTGCATGGCAATTTAAGACAGGACTGGAGAATACTGCATGCAGGTGAAACTGGAGAGGGAACAAGGAGGCAGAATGTAATTACCTGGCTTGGAATCTGGCCAAGATACTGAATGAATATCCTATTTCTTCTTATAAACATCATGGGATCTTTAATAGTCAGCACTTAGGTTGTCTATCTCATCCCAAAGACACCACCTCCTGGCACCACACTGGGGCACTTGTTCAATATTCACTCAGAGGCAAAATGTGTCGTTTCCTGCATTGCCCCAATTCTTCCTTGGAGCGCTCCCATTCAAACACTGCCTTCCCCTGGCCCCTGCTCAGTTTGTGAGATCTGACAGGATTACAGCACAGGCAGGTGCATTTTGGACAGCAGAGCACTTACACCATGCTGCTCTCATGAAATGCAGCTAGACTTCAATGCGGATTATCGTCTGTTCCCAGTTTGCTGAAGGAAGGAGTTTGTGGTGTGGGCTGCTTGCCTGTCTCACTGCACATCTAGGATGTTGCTGGTAGCATTCACTGCCTCGCTGGCTGATCCGTGGAAATTCCTCACTGAACCTATGACATTCAGGTCAGGAGAAGACGGAGATCTTCCAATGGTCTAGCTGTGGTATTTGTTTCCTGCATTCACTCTATTATATGAAGTTAAATAAAGCAGAATGCACCATGAATAGCAATGCTGGCACTGGAAGCAACTAGTACTGGATGTTCTGTTCTGCAGAGCACGCATTCCTCGCTTCGAGAATGGACCTTAAAATACGTGCCATGGGAGGGAAGCTTCTTTGCTCCTTTGGAACGAAAGCACCTGAAGTCTATGTAACCGTAGGGAGGAACTTCAGGCCAGCCCCGCTGTTGTAGCACAAACTGCGCCTCCTACCACTGCTAAGCGTGTTAGGGGGGCATGAGACTGCCAGCAATGCACTTATGTCGCCGCAATGCATCTTCAACGTATTGCTCATAGCATTAAATAAAGCACAGAAAGGTAATTTAGTTTGAAACAGAAATTAGGAGCTTGTCAGGGGATCAACAGGCTAGAAACATCCTCCGCATTTATTGCAATCTTTTGAAAAAGCTGAAAGCAAAAGCAAACATTTTTTTTTGGAAAAACAATGAAACCTGTCGAAGGCCTTGTCTATGCTGGAGATGTGCTCAAATTCAATGGCTAGCAATTGGAGTACCTGCTAAGTGCAATTCCGTAACGTAAGCAGGCAAAGCGGCTGTTTGCTCCCGCAGATCTTACGTCTGCGTGAAACCGGGGTAACCGGCATTAGTGAAAATCGCAATTTATTGTGCTTTACTACTCTAGCAGTTTGCAGTGGTGGCCACTGATGGTTGAATTTCTGGCAAATCCACAGAGTAAGCAAGGCCTAAATGGCACAAGGGAGAGAATACACCCAAACCCTGCAAACCAGGGACCTGATTTTCTGTTGCCCTGAGTCTTGTGTAATCACTTATGCCTGTGCACACTGGAGATGATATGCAGCTAACTCAGAAAAGTAGCATTTTATATCCACTTTGCAAAGGTGTAAATGACTACATAGGATGCAAGATATGGGAGAATCAGGCCCTGGGTTTCATATCTGCACTTTTGACATTTAAAATTCCCTGGATGTCTTTCCAGAGTGTTTTATTCTGTGTGAGTACAGCACCTAGCAGGATGGGACCTTCTTCCATGCCCGTGGCTCTTAGATACTATCACAATACAAATTATTTATTAATTATTACTATGATTATTCTATTTTATTTTATTTTTAAGTGGGTACAAGTAATGAAAGACATTAGGACCTTTCAGGAACCTACAGCTCCACTTCTCCAAAAGGTATGAGGCAATGTGCTTTTCTTCTGCCTGAGCTGACTTGCTGAGCTCCTGTGCTAACTCATCTACTGAATTCTTCTGCTCTGACCTCCCATGCACTACATCAGTGAGCTTCTACTTGTGAATTTTTCCCCCTTCTAATTAACCAAAGTGTTTAATAAGTAACAGGAATGTTTCTAGTAATTTAGCACTTCATTAGTGATGTATTCCATTATAGTATATATCACTGAAATCAGCTCTTAATTCAGACAACAAATTTGCTGTCTTTACAAAAGATAATGGCTTCTCATTTTCATTACTTGAGCCTCTTGCAAGCCTGAAAGTAGTCTTTTGCATTTCATTAAGGTACATCTTGACTAAGCTGTTGAACCTTCCAGAAAAGTAAATAAAACCCGGTAAAAACACAAGAGAAATGAAAATAAAATTGCACTTCAGACAGTGCCTCTACAGATGATGGGGGAGAGGCAGTTTGGTCACGGCCAATCCCACACTGGAAAGAACAATCCAGTTTTAGAAAGATTGTCTTCCCTGTTTATCTGCAGAAAGTGGAACAGACTCACTTGGAAAAGTTAATAATTTATTGCAGGCACAAGTGCAACCTAGCATCCCAGGAAACTGCACTCCCACACTACCTCCAGTTGTACTTCCATGCTATTTCTGCCTGGGTGAGAGGTGTGCTAAATTAATCTTGGGGCGCTCTAAGCACAGCATGCAGTATATTGATTATAAACCACAAAGGTTTACTGGAACTGGTTGACTCTGGCTTTTCTGCCACTCCAGTGTTACATTCAGTGAGCCTGAGAGCTTCGCTGGCCACTGACAATTGAATACCTGTGCACATTCAGCTTTAGAAGAAGACATAACACTGAGATCCTGACCAGTAAGGGTATGTTCCAAAGCCAACTGAAGTGAATGGAATGTCTCCCTTTGACTTTGCATCAAGGTAAAGATCCCAAGATATGTTGCGCAAGAGAAGAGGGAAATTCTGAAACTGAAACCTTCCCACACCATCGAAAATTACATAGGTTACGAGTAAGGCTCCACCATCACTGGAATGGGTGACCTAGGAAGGCGGTGGAATCTCCATCCTTAGAGGTTTTTATGGCCCGGCTTGATAACTCCCTGGCTGGGATGATTTAGTTGGCGTTGGTCCTGCTTTAAGCAGAGGTTTTACTAGATGACCTCCTGAGATCCCTTCCAACCCTCGTATTCTATGATTCTATCCTGAACGGCTCTGTGCATGTCCTCAGGGTTGTTAAGTCCCATTATTTTTCCTTCTCTAAATACTGTTCAATGGAAGGATTCTTCTGGTGGGCCCTTTTTACGTGTTTCTCCAGTCAGTCAATGGCATGTCTGCCCTGGCAGATGCTCTGGCTTCATTCTTAACATATGTCTCAGATAGTTCCATCTTCTTTTCTGGATAACTTTGGAGACAGGGGACTGTTGAACTCTCTGATGAAGCTTAGTATTTGTTTTAAATTTATTCCATTTAGTACCTAATATTTTGAGGCATTTTGTTTCAGAGGAATTTGGACATCTGTCTATGCTTTATATTCTGGTCCAGTTCCTCTCTGCTGCTCTGAAATTCAAACTTCTTGCACAGCTACCATCTTCCACTCCTGAGGCAGCTGAATTTCAGTGAGAGATCTGAAGTGATGCCTGTATATTACCTAATGTAAAATTTTTTTGAAATGCTTTGGCATGAATGGCTGTATAAATATACAATTACTCTTAGTCTGGGCAGTAGATTGGTCAAGGCATCTCATGACAGACTATTCCACCTGAGTATCAGCAACTTCTGCCTGTACCAGCTGTGATTGAGTGCCAGCAGGAGCTGTGCACTGTGCAACACACAAAGTCTCTGCCGCAACTGATTTGCAGTCAAAGGCTTTGAACCTGTGAGCCCATCCATGTGGACAGAGCCCAGGGACAGTGTGGGGCTCCATTGAAGTCAGTGGGGCTTGGCAGGGGTCTCTCCTAGACGTGAGTTTGCAGGAATAGGGGTTTATTTTTGACAAAATAGTACCAATCGGGCCAGTCAGAACAGTGGCATGGATTTTACTTCTGTTTTTGAGTGAAATTTGTTTGGATGTTGGATCATTGTTGCTTGAAGACATTGACCTTCTCCTGTGATGATCCTGGTCCATTTCAGTTCTCTGTTTGCACCCTTTGCTTTAGCATGTGCCTTGCTGATACCCCACCTCTTACCTATTACTTCCCAGAACAGAAAAAATGATTCATCCCCTCTTAGCAACCCTGGGCATGAAATGGAGTAGCTATGAGCACTGGGGCAAGGATTGGAGGTTGTCTGTCTCAGCACCCACAATTTAAGCTGCAACTCCCAGGAAAGTCCATGTTAAAGCCCTTGGTGCAGCACTTTGAAAGTTAAGGGGAGGATGCCTGACAGCAGCCTTCAGCCACAAACACTGGGTGAGTTGAGGGACCCTGCTAGTTGAGGTGTTGGTTATTCCATTCCACCATCACTGCAGAAAGCGGCCACTGCTGAGATGTAACCAGCTTGTGAGCCTTTGCACGCAGCCAAGTTGCTAGCTTCTACTCCATTCTATTATCTGTTCCTGAAAGGTGCTGAAAGCCAGAGTAAAACCAGAAATTTTCTCAGGAGACTTGGATTCGGGCCTTTTCTTTGGTCAGTCTTCCTTGCTAGCTATGGTGGTGCTCAGACGCACCCTGTATACTGCGGCCACATCTTGCCTGGCTTCCTTTGCCATTTCCTCTATTACTTCCTCCATGCTCCTTGTCTGCATGAGTGACGTTATGACACTCATTGGTGCACCAGGTTTCGGAGGTTTTCTGCAGACTCTCTAAGTTATTTTAGCACAGCTGCCTCAGGGGACTGCCTGCCTCATTTGCTGTCTGTTACGAAATGTATCTTGAGGTGGATACAGACAGACATGGCCACGTATCACAAAGTCTCCTCTTCAGCCAGTCAGTGATTTACCTGTATTTTAGGTAATTTAAATGACTACATGTAATCCCTTGCCCCATGCAATCTCTGGGGTCTTTGCCCTTGTTCCTGACTGCGGTGTGAATGCAACAGCCATGGAATTTCTTAAACACTGAACACTGAAAATTGGCAGCCTTCCTTTAGTGATAGACAGAATAAGGGCTTTTGATGGTGGACCAGAATTTGCTTCCTTCCCAGATTGTGTCAAGGACTCATTTATGTTGTCCAAGGCTAATTATTTTAATCACACATCATGCCTCTCTTCTACTATTTGGCAAGACTGTGACATTTTTGTTTGAATGCTGCCAAATGTGCAAATGCTGCTTTTCTGTGATTTTGAGATTATTAAGGACTGATTGCTGCAGCTTTTTGGCTTCTTTGGGAGTTTCATCACCATTTTCTACTTGTCCCCCCTCCCTGACTCTTCTTGCTATGCTGCCCCAACCTCCTGGTCCCATGACTCTAAATTCGTTTGGCACTAAAACCATCAGCCCTGCTCTCCAAGTCTCACAGTGTTCCCCTGATCATTCTCTCAGGAATTAAGCCTTTGCATCTCACTCTTGTCTGATAAATAGGAACTTACCTAGTGATTTATATTTACAAGGGTAGGTCCGCAAAGTGCTTCCTGCAAATGGGGGAGAAAGCAAGCATGGGGTTAATTCCCAGGTTGGTCTGTGTGGAAAGTCAGGGAGATAGGTCGTGTCTGCGCCCCCAACCTCCCACCAGCTTGAAGCTAATGAGGTGCAGCAGAATTTATGTAGGATCAGCACCTTTAAAAGGGGCTGAATTGGGTTCCCCAAAAGAAAAAGGATGGGGTGCAGTTTGTCCTGAGCTGACGCTGCTATAGGGCGCTTTGGGGAAATGTCTGAGTAGCTGTAGCCTTTGTGGTGTATTTATTTTGTTCTGGGAGTTTAGTAGCTTCCTAAACTGCATGATAGCAAAGCAATAACTACAGCCTTTACACAATTGTATCGTTTTGGTTAAACCAGAGCTCCCGCAATAATCCTGAACGGGATATTTGGTTTTAAACCTGAGCCCACGGTGAATTCCTTCCTCCTACTCCAACTCCGGTCTGCCTGAATTACATACAAGTAAAAATCCCTTGAAACTGCAACAGATTCTCCGAAGCCTTGCGTGATAGTCCAGGACCGTATCAGTGGAGTAGCTAGACCAATGTGGAGTTAGGACTCCTGAGTTCTACTTTTGTCTCTGCCACTGATTTGTATCACCACAGATCAGTCACTCAGACCAAAGTTTTTCTAACATTACCAGTAATTTTTGGTTTCCCTGCTGGGAGCTAAAGTGTTGCAAATATTCTCAGCATCCAGTGATTTTAATCTCTGGCTGCTCCATGCCTTAGAAAATCAGGCTAAAAGAGTTGGAGGGAAAACACTGGAACACCTGACATTAGGGGCTGCTCTTGAAAATCTGGCTTAACTATGCCTCCGTTTACCTGTTTTTGAAAGAAAGGTTGTGATAGTTGTCTACTTCCCAGGGGTTTTGTGAGGCTTAATTAAGTCTCATGAAGTACAGTGAGAGCCTTAGTTGAAAGATGCTGGAGACAAGCAAGCTGTTTGCTGATACAATAGCAAACCAACAGCATGGGCGAAAGGAGCCTGTTGATTGAGTATAGGCACAGATATTCGCTCTGGCTGGTCAGCGACATCTCAAATGTTTTCAGTAGTTAATAGCACCTTCTATTCATTAGACTTCTATGGGATGGAGCTCTGCCAAACCAAATACCATGGGGTGGACTGCTGCATGGAGTACTATGGGTCACTTTCATTGACCTGCAGGATATTTGATTGCTAGTACTGATGGGTTCTGTCACAGCCTCAAACAATCTCACTGGGAAATGCTTTGCTTGGCAGCCGTCCCATCCCCATTGCTATCACATGTGTAGTGGTGTCACATTCATGTATACTTAGGACTTGTGGCTGGGAGCATTGGTTTGCACAAAAAACAGAGGGACTGGGTGTTTTTCAGTATCTCTGCAGGGTATAAAGCAGTTCACGGGTCTGGTTCTGCTCTGTCCTTACCCAACAGTCATCCCCTCTCTTGCCTTGCCTGTGATATTAATAAGTGACAGGGACTCATAGGGGGGATGGGGCGGGAGAGAGCAGAGTTTCTTGTTTTAGAGACACTGCAAGATTTTTCCTTTTTCTTGAAACATTTGCTAGCAAGTCTATGTGAGTGTGTGTTATTGAGTGGTTTCTCTCTGTCAAATCACCGTGGGTTTAAACCATGACCAAGATCCCCAGTTGCTATCCAGAGCTTATGGTGTTTGGGGAATGCAGAACTGGCTCCATGCTTGTGGATTTAACTAAACTGTGTGGTGCAAACAAACAGAAACAAGAAAACAGGCCAGTCACATTTTGAAAGTGAGCCTTCCCCTTCTGGGATCACAAAGGGTTAAAACCTGAGGTTCTCATGCATATTTTTTTCCTTGTCCCCTCAAAAATGAAATTCACTCCACATGCAGACAACTAGCACTCTCTTTGGAAGCTGAGAGTTAAATGGTGCATAGGCATTGTGTTGGCATAGGGTGAATTTCACCCTCAGTCTGAAAACAGCCAAAGTCCCACTGGAGTCCATCTAAACAGCTGTTGGGGTTACAGAGAGATTGCTGGCGAAAGAAAAACAAACAAAACAAAACCCCACCATGTCCTGAGTTACTAGCAAAACTTTGTTTTGTACTCAAAAATAAAGCAAAACAACCGCCTCCCCTTTCCTGCCCCCGACATACTTCTTGCAGACTCTCGAAAAATAAGCATAGGGCAGAGCAGAAAGAAATTAGGCCCAGGACTGCTTTAGAGGGTGCATAGATGCTGAAAAATATCTACAACCCGTTTTGGTTTTGTGCAAACAAACGCTCTCCAGCCTGCACTCTTAGTGTGTATTTATTAATGTGATGCCCATGGAGTCAACAGGAGGGTTGTCAAAATAAGAAGCGCAGAGGTAGAGCCTCCTTTGTGAGTGCACACGCTTGTTTCCCTTTGTTCTCAGAAACTTACTCTCTTGTCCACAAATACCTCACGTGCCCCCACATGCTGTACCTTGCACCTTTCAGTAGGTCCCTTCCCCTCCCACAGTTAGTGACACATGGGAAAAGATCCTTCTAGCAAAATGAGTAACCAATCATCCTGCCATGGAATAAATACATGATTTTTGGCAGTGCTCAGTTTCCTCTTTAGGCACCTAAAATAAGTAATTGGCTGGTCAGTGGCATCTGCTGCATGCTGTGAGCACTTTTTCAAGTCCTGGCTTTAGTTATGGGAGCAAATTCCTTGTGAATAAAATGCAATGGAAAACATACAGAAACAGATCGCCGGCGTCTCACTGTATTTCCTTTCTTGAGTGCAATTAAAAAGGGAGGGAGATTTTATTGTTTGGACTGGCCCGATCCTGTGCCTTTTAAGTCAATGGAAGTTGTAACAAGGATTTCCGTGGATTCATGATTGGATCCATAATGTGTTGACAGATGCAACCAGGAAATGGCCAACTCTGAGCAAATCCGTGGCACAATGCGTGTATGGTATTATGGATAATAGAAAAACAATTAAAATGTGGGACTACAAGATAAACTGATATAAATACGTTTTCTGGTATTGATGCTTCACTTATTCCAAGATTTTAATGTTGCATGGATGTTGGGAATATTTGTTATTGCTAAAGAATAAAAGAAGCATAAAGGAACCAGATGACAAACTGGCAACCCCCCTGAATGTTTAGGTAACAAAACAGTAACCTTCCAGTCCCAAGACAACTCATTTGGGTAAGAATAGCTTTGAGTGCTAAGAAAGATGATTTTAAAATATATATATGTTTAACTATGGATAACCAGTGTGATCCAAATGCTCGGACTTCTGTGTAACAGCCATCCAAGTAAGGGCATCTTTTTCTTGTTCTTGCACGAAGATATACTGTACTTGCATGAAAGTGAAGTCACTGAGATTCAAGATAGGGAGGGTTAGAGTTCCCTCTTCGTTGATAATCCAGAAGCATCTGCAAAATGGAAAATGATTGTTCTGCACAGCAACTCTCCAGACATTAATTGGAACTTGGATTTTGCTAGTAAAGGAGGCTTTCATGTCTGAAGTTGTGCATGTTAACATTTCAGATGTGGTTTCTTTTGATTAATTTGTTTGCCTTTGTGTGGTCTGATTACAAAACATTCCTCCATAAAAAGATCATAAATATTTACACTTGATCCTACATCAGAGCTCTCTCTTCTAGTGATATTTCATCTTTCACTGTCTGCAAGTAATGCTCACCTTGCAATTAATTTCAGTGAGTTGTTGGCACTAACATCCAGGAAACAGATCTTAGTGCACTTCGGTTTGATGGTATAATCATTTGCATGTCGCTTGCACACACAGCGTAAGAAAACATGCTGTAACCATTGCCTGTGGGTTATTAAAAAGCAGTACGGGGCAGTCTTTTGACAGACAAAACCAAGTTCCAATCAGCCCGTGAAGTCAGTTTAAAACTGAGTAGTTTGAAATATTCCTCTTCTGTTTGTTTTGGTTCAGTGTATAAAATGGAAGTACTGGCTGCTGGAACAAGGAAGCTCACCTTTATGAACTCATCACTGGTGAATCTGAACCCAGGCCAAAACGAATGTGAGCTTCAGTACCTGTTAACCCTTATTACCATATGTTTCAGTTCACGAGCAAAGCGCTTACCCAAGGATAACATGAATTTAGTTCCCTTCAGACCTTTGAAATGAGTTGCAGCATATGTTACAAGAGGTGTTTGTAAAGGAAAATGGAAAACCTTGCCACATAGCATATGGATGAAATCCAACGTGAAAAGGGGCCACTGGGCGAATGCAGAGTTGGGGGGTGGGGGTGGTAATGCACGGGGCGGGGGTTTCTCTCATTTAGCAGGCTGCTCCCAACTGCATGTGCATTAGGAATGAGTTGTGGCTAGTCTGGATTCCCTCAGTGGTACCTGTTACATTCACGCATATGCACACTGTACTTAGATAAAAGCATAAATACTATTGTTGGAAAGGAACAATGTAACATGACTTTACTACTTGAAATTCAGAATGATAACACATGAGAACCCAAAGCCAGAGAGAGACAAAGCAGGCTGCTCCCTAAGGCAACACAGCACAACTCAGCCCACTTGTTCTTTTTCCAAAATGACTCTGATCCCCCACTTCCCTTACATGCAAGTAGGATCAGGACCACACCCCCCTTTAAAGCGACAGCTTTCAGTTCCTGCCAGTCCTCAATACAGCACAGTACCATGCTGCTGGGGCCTGGCTCTGTGGTTCTCCTGGCTTTGCAGCCGGGCAGGGCACCGTTTTCAGAATAAGATGAAAAGAATCCCCTCCTGTTCTCCAGTGAATTTTGGCTCTGGTGAAAAGTGCAGGTTGGACAGCTCTGGAAATGGAAGTTCTCTATGTCCAAACTAGCGCAGCAGCAGTGCTCTTCCCATTCCTACTCCCCCCCCCCCCCGGGTGCTATGGCAAGGTGTCTTATCTTTGTAGTACAGAGAACAACCTTAGGGATGAAAGGGGAGCTCTGTCTCCAGTTGCTTTAGTTTCTCTATAGCGGTGGCTACCAAGAAGGCCAGTTAGTTCTACTTGTGGTGGCTGTCTGCATGAGACGAACTCTCACCCAGAAGTAACTGGCATTGAGCCCAGCAACCCAGTTTACATAAGGCTCAGCCGTCGTGTTCGGATCCCTTCTGTCTCTGGTATGATGGGCTCATTTAGTATGCAGTTACCCCACTGCTCTTTTGAATCTCAGGTGTTTGTAAGGAGCCTCTCCCCTGGCTATCCATCAGCCCTACCAATTCAGTTGTGCCTTTGTCTCCTTTAATACACAAGGTTACTATTGAAACAATCAGGTTAAGTCCTCACTTTAGTCCCACCAGTGTTTCTCACTGCTACTCTGCCTTTTTGTTGCTCAATTGTATTCGCGTGGGCTACTGGTGCTTTAATAAATGCCAGCTGCGATGTGCCTATCTTTGGAGAGGGAAGTTGCCTCTAGTGGGCTTAGTTAGCCTAGCTCACCCATCTTGCTCTGCCCTGGGTGTCACTGGCAGGGCTGGATTTCCAATGGGGCACAATAGTAATAACATCTCTCAGAGACCAGGTTTGAACAGCACATGAGTAGGTGATGGGGGCATGTCAAGCTTCTCCTGTTCCCTGTCTCATCAGATCTTTGTTTCCATGGGTTGAGCTCTCTCTAATTGATGTGTTTGCACCCATCACATAAGGGAGCTTTCTCTAACAGCTCCATGGATGATCGCCTAAGGCAGGGCTTGCTTTCTCCCTGACAAGCTGGTAGATACCATGATTGAGCATGGGACTGAAAGAAGCCAAGTTCCACATTCCTGGATCCATTGAAAGGAGCCCGTCAACCTGCACATTCATTCTTCGAATGCTCTAGCTCCCTGCCGGGCTGTGTGCCTTTCTGCCATGTTCATTGGCTGCCCAGTTGCATTCATCTTCCCTCTCCTGGGCAAACATAGAACTAGGCTAATTGCTCCAGTTCTGCTGTTGATGACCGTACATGCCATGTTCTAGTCTCAAGGTTGGGCAATCCTAATGCATTACTCATGTGCTAGTTTCCCTTGGTGGGCCTCTTGCATTTCTAGCCTGTGAAATGCCACCTCCATGACATCTCCAGTATTAATTTTTCGTTAGAACCACACACTTTGCATGGACATGGTAGCCTTGCCCTAACCCTCCCTCACCAATAAGTCCAGGCTGCTGCTCCTTGTTCACACAGTCTGGCTTTTTCCCCATATGGGTAGGAACCTTCGTTCCCAAGTCAGAGAAACACTGCCTGCTCCATTATGATAGGGAGAAGGTGGGTGAGGTAATGTCTTATATTGGCCCAACTTCTCTGGTGCTTTGAGCCACACAGAGCTCTCCTCAGAGATCTTTCCCAGACCTGAAGGTCACAGCTAAATACAAGGAGGAACAGATTGTTTAGCATAAGTTGTTGGCACGTATCCTAAGGGATTGTTCAAGGTAAAGTGTTACCACAACTGCAGTCATAGGACAAAAAGAGCAGGCTACAGGTAATGAGCCATACATCCAGTGTCTTTGTTCAGTCGATGATTTTTAGAGTCTAGCAGAGTTATGAATTTAAGCCTTCTTTCTCACCAACAGAAGTTGGTTCAATAAAAGATATTACCTTGCTCACCTTGTCTCTCTCTAATATCCTGGGACCAGCACCACTACAACTACATTGTATACATTTGTGATACAGACTTTTGCCTTCCTTCTCTTATTCAGTAACTTAGCGTGATCCTTAGTCTCCTTCTTCCAGGCAAAGATATGGACAATAGCAGCTTGTTTGTTTGTGTGTAGCTCTCTCTGATCAGACTCTGTATTGTGGCAAAAAAGGGGCTTTACTTACAGTTCTTGGGAAATGCTACTCAGTTCTTCCATATGTCATGCTCTTTTCTTAAACTCAGTGCTCCCTTTCAAATACAATGGGTGCAAATGACATACATTGTGGGAGCCCTTCGGTGTTATTTTTTCAGCTGCTGGATAGGATTGTTGCAGGAGGGGGCACAGCAAAGACATCGTAGCTCTTCTATTTCGTGTGGCCAGCTGTCACCATCCAATTGCGAGTCTCATAATGTTTGCAGTGTTCTTTTAAATCTCCAGCATCTGGAATCACAAGATTGCATGAGAAACTCCGGTTTCATTTACAAAATTGAAAATGGTTAAAGAGAAGACCTAAAAATGTGAAGCAAGTTGTACCCTATTGGCTCAAAAGCTATAAGGCAAAGAAAAAGAGCCTCATGTTTATTTTTTGTAAAATATATATTGATTTTTAAGCCCATCTCATGATTATTTGGGAGCCTGACTCATGATTTGATTTTTTGAATTTTTTGGTTGGCATTACTGTACATTTGTCCATGCTGATGCTACTGTCACTGTTCCCCTATGGCTCAGAGCAGAGCTCCCTACAAAACCTGTGTTTTTCCTTCTTATCTTTTCTTTCTTTTCAGTTGCAACCCATGTTTTGGATAGTCTCCGCTCTCCGGTTTTCTGGCACCCCATGCTGCTTTGTCAAAATAATACATGATCCCTTCATGCTGCAAGTAAAGGAATGCCTGTTGTATGTATTGCTATATTTCCACATAAAAAGTGGTAGTCAGAGCCCAGCAAGAGGTACAGGGAGGCTGTCAACTAATTTTTCATTAGAGTTCAAATATGGGACAGCCAAGGGACCGCACTGGGGCCTCTCCAGCATGCATCTTGTTGAATTAGTGTGAACGACAGAGGCATGTTCATGCTGTGAGGAGGGCTTCTTTTTTTTTTTCTCCTTCAGTGTTCTGGATATTTCAGCTCCTAATCATGCCGAGTCTTCAGCTAGGTTGGTGAATATCCTGTCTTCTAGATCAGGTTTAAAGCGCTCTGCATGTTTCATTGCCCCAACGGTGAGGGTGTAGTATTCAGATGAGGAGCCAGACTGTCTAGAAAAACCACAAATTGCAGAGAACCCAAGACAAGAAGAATTCCTACCGTGGAAATGACACAGAGACTAAGAAAGCCTCTCCTTGACATCCATAAACCTCCACAACTGAACTCGCAGATTCAGCAGAGCTTGTATCAGAGGACCTGCCTTCCAGGAGAAGTGCAGAACAATTTGAGCAAACATGGTCTAATGGTTTAAGTACAGGATTAAGAAAAGACCAGCCTGGGTTCTATCCCTGGCTAATGGTCTGCTCTGTGACCTTGGGCAAGTCACATCCCCTCTTTGTGTCCTGGGTTTGTTTTTTAATCTGTCACACAGGGATGAGAATACTTACTTACCTCCCAGGCAGCCTTGTGATGCTGATCATTAGCATTTCTAAAGCCCTTTGGGTCCCTGGGAGGGAAGGAGCAGGAAAAGGGCATAATTCTTTATTCATATCATGGTAGTGCTTAGGGGTCCTAGCTAAGATCAAGTCCCCTCTGTGCTAGGAGCTGCACATATTAAGTGGCAGTCCCTGCCCTGAAGAGTTTACAATCTAAATAGATTTGCTAGACAAAGGAAGGACCCCCCTGAGTCCTGCCATTTTACAGTTGGTGAATTGAGGGCCATGGAAATTAAGTGACTGGTCAAAGATCAAACAGGAATTCTGTGGTAGAGATGGGGATGAAACCATCATCAAACCATCATCATCAGCATCTCTGAGGTTGTATTAATTACTGTTAATAGTCTGATTATTTACTTACTGGGAACTCAGTATCTCAGGTCAGGCTATGATGTGAGGCTGATGTCAAAGGATATATGTCCCTTCAACCATCAGAGGTGCTTCCCAGCATGTGGAGGGTGTAGATGTGTTACACGTGGTCTTCCACACATCCTTCAGCTCAAGAACAAACCGAATCAAATTACTTTAACTTGGTGCAAAGGCGTGTGAGATGTTGCTCCTTTTTGTACGTGGCTGCTTCTCTTTCCCTCTCCCTACCAAGAGGCTTTCATGGCAACGCAGAAGCCCACGGGCTTTTCGAAGCCTCCCTTTGGAGCCAAATATCTGGAGCTGTGATCGGGGAAGCGTCAGCTGGTATGAAAGTATCTCTGTCTCTCAGCGCAGACCAGCTGTCATTGACAGGGTCAGAGGCAGCCAGCTGACTTTTAAAGTGGTACAGCCACAGCAGCGAGGAGGGCTGGATGTTTTTTGAACTAACAGGAGGAGGACGTAGCATTAATCCTCCATTTGGAGCAACAGAAATGACAGAGCATGAGAGAAGTAACATAGCCTGGTGCGGGCATCTGGTGACCTGCGCCAGTAGGTCACCAGTGTCCATGGCTATTAATGGGGAGCACTGTAGTCTCTACAGCCTCTCCTCCTGGCTCATCCTGGGGTGCAGGGTCATTCCCTGTTCAGGCTTGGGACTCAGCTTCTCATTGCCCTCCCAAACAATGGTTTCCTAACCGTGGGTGTTGCAAGGATTAGTTCTGCTGCCAAAATCCCCTGGCATGCAGTCCCGGCCTGAGTCAGAGCCCAAATGCCATTCCAAGCTGTGTAACAGCTGCGGCGATGCTATGGAGGGTGGTGAGAAGTCTGGGATTTTTACAGTGGTTAGTGGGACGATGTTGGGGTGGGTACATGCCAAACATGTCTGAATATTGACAAAATGTGTGCATCACTTAGGGAATCAGAAACCCACCAACTGGTCTCTGGGTAAATAAAATATATTGGCAACACTCACAGGATTTATGTAGGACCTACCAGAATGTGCTTCCCTTTTGTGCCTTGGCAGTTAACTACTTCTCAGACACTAGTCCCATGGGCTGTGGATGCCTGTTTGCATACTAAGAAACTGAAAAGATCCCTGTTAGTGTTCAGCTTCAAAAGAAATACATATGGGAAGGTGTGATGGGCTGTCCATCCCACAGAGGGCCTGGAAGGGTTAAGTGGATCATTTAACTGCCCAGGCTACACCTGGGAAAGGAGCCAGAGAGAAGGGATTTTATTAGAAGAGGTTCAGCTGGTCCAGAACGGAAGGGGTCTATACAAGTCAGAGGGCTGGTGGGAAGAAGTCTTCAGTCAGTGCCTGGAGGAAGAGAGGTGTGTCTGGGGCTTGAGGCAAGTAGCCTACAGTTGGGAGGGCGGGGAGTTTGAGCTGGCAAACCCAGAGAAATGGGAGAGCCAGAGAGGTAGGCAAGGCCCATGGGAAAAGCAGCAAGGTAGGTGAAAGAGGGCTCCTGAGCTGGGACTCGGAGTAGAAGGTAGGCCCGGGTCCCGCTACCAGCCGCTGATGAAGTGACACTGATGGGGCATTGAGCAGGAAGACTTTCTGAGCCGGGTAGTCAAGAAGGACTTTGATACCCCAGAAGGGGGGAAGACGTACAGAGACCTGTCTGGAGGGCTAGTCATAAAGAGGAGGCTCTGATTCCTGCAGTGAGAGGGGTCTACAGGATGAGAGGACGATGGGAGAGACAACACCAGAGGAGGGCGCAGTGCCTGGCCGGAGGTAACCCCCAGGACAGCCAGCACGAGGTATCACCAACAGTGAGTGAACCCTGTGAGAGAGAGAAAAAGTAACAGTCAGGGTGGAGATGGGGAGACCTTGGTCTTGTGTCAATGACTCATCTTTTTAAATTATACCAAATCATTAAGGTAGAGTATGGGACTGATCCCCAAACCCTCTGCGGGGAACTCACCGCTACAGATGGGAAAGCTGCAGAATTGAGCCCCGAATTATTTTGTCTGATGGTGCGGGAAAATAAACAATCGCCTTGCCACATCGTGACTGGTCCAAAAAGCTAGCCGTATCACCAGTGCCAGGTGTTCAGAAATCACAAGTCATTCCATCCCCTGCCCAAAACACGAGGATGGCTTAGAAAATTACTTGTATTTTAACATGAAAGTGGAGACTCTCGTGCAAACTGGTGATTCCACCTGTGGGTGCTTTAAGAAAAGCACCAATATTGTGATGCTGGCAACAGAAATGGGAGAGCTGACGATACTGAGCAGCTCTACTGTGAGCTGCAACCTGCTGGAGACCAGCTGATTTAGAAGCCCCGTATTTTTTAGGCTAATAGCTTTTTTTTAGGAACCTGGAGCTCAGAAGTCCACTCTCACTCTCTCAATGTCTCTCCCACTCTGAACACAGACGTTTGTGTCGATCTTTCAAAGCTAAGGTGTTCTGGAGGACTCAGAATGAGGCCAAAATGACTTGGCTCACCCTGACCAGATGGGGCAGAGGCCGTTTCTTTTTCTGCACACATTTCATGGCATGCACACTGAGTCCCTGAGCAAATATACATAATAATCATGGCTTAGTAAACAAAGCATGCGTTGCAAGGGACTACGCAACACCTCTCCACAGCCTGCTGTAATTGGAAGCATGTTGAGCAAATAGAAATGAATAATACCAGGTTAGGAATTGAGCTGGCACAAGCTGTTGTGCGCTAATAAAATATAATGATTTGTGTCTAATATGTTTGGTGGTACTCAGCCTAGCTCCACAGGGATCTGTGTGTCTGCAGAAGTCGCCGCCTCTGATGCTGAATTGCCCACTTGGTTAGTAATCTCAGCAAAGAGGTCAGGGATACCGACCTCCCCGCTCACCTTCTGACCCTCCAGGGCAGAGACGAAGCCTGGTGTTTGGGGATCGGGTGAAAGAGTCTGGCTGCTGTTGCCTAGGCTGTGACGCTCTGTTGTACCAGCTCCCCCCTGCTCTTTCTGAGCATAGAAAAGCAACAACAGCTTAAACGTGCTCGAACCATCAAACCAGCCCCACCCCCTAATGGGAGCAGCCTGGGGGAGGCAGCAGTTACACAGCTGGGTCTTCGTAGCAGTAAGTTCAGATGGACATTGCCCTGATATCAGGTAACTCTGCTTCACGCGTTACCTGGCAGTGTCTTTGGAAGAAAAATTAAACATTGAGATGACTTGTTACCTATAGAAAAATAACAGAGGGAATGACGCCACTCTAACCAGACACAACAGGGCCCTCTACCAGTGGCATCTGGGAGTTATGGTCATGGCAACCAAACTGCTCTCTGAACGTATCCAAGGGAGAGCATTTACCTACACGGGGACGTGCCAGTGTCTCTGGGTGGTTTGTGCAATTAGAAATCTTCCCTGATCCAGTGTCGAGCGTGGATTTTTTAAGCAAATGCAGCTACACGAGTCATTTGAAGTCCTATATCTCTTTATATGTGCTGCACACGTGCTATAGGCAGACACCGCGTACCCCACACTGCATTCATTTATCTCCATCATATAAATCCGAGAGGAGAAGTGGGCTCTGCACTGATGTCTGATTGGGGTTTCTTCAGTTACTTTGTGGCATGCCCTATTGTTTCCAGTCTGAACAAATAAAATCTCACCAGCCTGAGGTTTCTGGAAGGGGGTAGTGAATGGGGAGCTTTCCCCCCAAATATTCCTCAGTGTATTAGTGGGAATGCTGATTTCTCCTGCTGTCTAGTCTGTGCTGAAAATACACTCTGTGGAGCAGGATTCCCCCATGGGGGAAGGTGTGTGCGTGATCTCCACAGATAATCTCCTTTTAATATGTTAACTATGCATGTGAATTGTGATATATACGTAAATGAACATGTGATCTAATATATGCAACGTGCAACGCATGCCCTCCACATGGCATTCACCTACAAACAGATTGTTCTGTATGGACAAATAGGTGTATTGTGCTGGCCAACAGACAGGGCTCTGGTCTGGGGTACAGGAGGCCTGCATTCTATTCCTGGTTCTCCCATGTGTCATCAGCTAAGTCTCTTTTCCTCTTTCCCCTTCTCCTAGTGTTTATTTCTCTAGACTGTCACGCTTTTGGGCCAGGACCATCTCTTTTGATTTGTACATTCCGTACCGAGCGCAGTGGAGCCCTCATCTCAGTTGAGGCCTCTATGTGCTATTGTAATGCAAATAATCAAAATAATTCGGTGTGTTGCATTTCTTGCATTTCTTGGGGATTCATAAGCTCTTTCCCATCACTGAGTGAGTTATCAGACTTAAGGTTGAGGCCCAGGATTTATTTGTCCTGGAAAATCCTAATCTAAAACCCAGTTCTTGTCTCCTGGCTGTAATATCGCCGTAACTTCCCACACAAGCAGTGCACTAGCTCTGTATCGGGCTGGTTTGCATGGTTTACTAATTCTATTAGGAAGTGCTCTTTACCTCCCGGGTCAGGTGTGGGATCTTTGTGTCCCCCAGTCCAGGAATATCACAAACAAATCACTGCTCAGGGGTCTTTTCTCCCCTTAATATGCGCATACACTCCCCTTAGTGAGGATATCAACAGCAGACTGGATCACAGAGTGTGCTGAACATACAATTCTGCGACATCCCAACCGTAGTTTCTTAACTGTGCACAGTATCCCCTTCATTTTTACTGATGGGGGGTTTAGCAATACAACTCCCAATGTCCATGGGGCTAGTTTCTGCCTTTAGGCCCAGCTCTGAGATGGCAAACAAGCTGCACGAACTCAACTTCAGGCACACCCATAAATCACAATCCTTCCCCTTGCTTCTACGGGCAGTAATTTGCTATTGGCCATACCATCAGCTTCCATACTGGCTCAGCTGTGCAGCCCAGCGAGTTGAATGGAAGGAGCCAAGACTCCACCCCCCTTTCACCCAATCCCTGCCCTTCTGCTTTAAGATGGGAAGAAAACAGGTGCTGCCCAGGGGGATTTGTTACCCTCTGAAGGAGGCGTTTGGTCCATGTTACAATCTTGTCCTGTCAATGCAGTTGTAGGGCGAACTCACACGCCATTCTTTGGAAATGCGTCGTGGTTCTTGTCATTCAGCTGATGAGAGATTTTTCAAGTGGAATCAGATCTGCCGAGTTAGTAAGCATGAGTGATCTGTCTGGGATGTTCTCTGCCTGGCTGGTGCAATGTATTGCATTAAAGCAATCAAACAGCAAATCTTGATTGCTCCAAAAAGGGACAAAATGAGCAGTCTCGTCAGCAATGCAGTCTGGCGTGGGGGAGGGAGATGCCTGTTGACGGAGCAGTACAGACTAGAGGAATGTAGCATGATATTTAGTATTGATTGCCAAGCAATTGCCTACTAGTTAAAGTGGAAAAATCTAGTTGAGAGGCACTGACTGGCAGCCCCACGGGTCCTGGGGTTTGTTGCTAGGCTTGTGCATAGGGCAAGGCAAAAAGAATCTATCCAGGAGAAATTTAAGGGATAATGATATTACAGAGGAATAAATCTATCAAAGGACAGTTTAAAAGCCATAGGTACCAGATTTCAGGATCCTGAGAACAATGAGCTGTGTGAAGCATCAGTAATGAGCCTGGCTCTTTATGAGCATGAGGCTGAAATTCAGATAGCCCACATGGCAACATGTTGTGTTGCTTCCAGGTCACTGAGTTAAAAATATTTGCCATGATTTTAAAGATTACATACGCATCGTTTTTCCATATAGTGCCTGGGAGATGGGCAACCACTTTCTCCCACCCCCACCAATGAAATGATTCCACCAGCAAGTTAAGGGGCTGACGTTATACTGGAGATTTTGACAGCTCTACTGTTAGCACAGGTTTGATCCATTGAAGTCATTGGGAGTGTTTCCATTGCCATCGCTGGTCTCCTGGGCCCCAAAACCATCTTCATCGTGGGGGGAGGGAGGAAATGGACTCTGATGCTGTGTCACTGTTCATTGCTTGTCCCACTTCAGGGCGGTGCTGCTGTGCACAGCCTCTTCCTCTGTGCAGTATGTATCAGCCAAATGGTTGTGCTCCTCAGGTTGCAGTTGAGTTCATAATAATTAATGATGGGAAAGTTTTCAACTGATTCCATGGCTCTATATCTTAAAAATCTAAAATAAGGCAGCGAGGAAAATGTTTGATTGGCCGTGACTTGTGTAAGTACTGGGATCCAAGGATTTCATTGCCATTCATTCACCCCCATCATCATCAGACACCTACAGTCCGCTGAGAACTGTTCCTTCTCACTGCCCTCCACTTTATTACTGGTCCCTTCCAATAGTAGATGACTTTTCAGTCTGTGGTGGCAGACAGGGGAACCATTGTCCTCTTCAATCTCTGCCCACCTGCTTCAGGGGCTGCCCTTCCCCACCTGATCTGTGATTTTAGCCCTGGTGTGTAATCCATGCAGGGGAATACAGTGGCCTCTCTATCCACTTTGCTCTCCTGTACATAAACATAAGACACTGTTCTTGCCTCATGTTCACTGTGTTTTACTTGACTCTTTCCTAATCCTTTCTAGCTGTGTTTTTAATTGGTGCAATTGTCTCTACAAATGTATGCTAAAGGCACACACCAAAGAATCTTCTTTAAAAAAACAATTGGCCAAAAGAGAAGACATTTTCCTAACATTTTCTACCTCTCAGAGATGGCCTGTGATGCATCATATAAACCAGCCTGCATGAAACAATATTGCCATGCATTTAAGATCTGAGTGAATTCAGATCATGCCTATCTGTGGTGCTATGTAAGTAATAAATAATAATCATCATTTTCAATTACTTCCCAATGTAATTTAGCTTTTAAAGAAGAATTGAGAGTAACCTTCCTTCTCTCTAAAGTGACTGTAATGCAGGC
The DNA here is from genome assembly GCA_007922155.1 of Mesoclemmys tuberculata. Taxonomy (NCBI): domain Eukaryota; kingdom Metazoa; phylum Chordata; order Testudines; family Chelidae; genus Mesoclemmys; species Mesoclemmys tuberculata. The sequence goes on from ML675648.1 coordinate 2,593,560, forward strand.
CCCACTGGGGTGGGTAGATATTTAATTGTGGCACTAAGTAATTTATCTGATGGAGAACTTTTGGAGCGGAAGCTGAAACTGGCAAGTGGAGCATGTTAGCAGTGGGATATCAAATTGTCACAAGACCTTTCCCGACATTCAGCTGTTGCGAAGGTAATTGCAAAACTGAAAAGTGACTCTCTGCCTTTCGGGGCTAAGCACCTCTGTCATCCTTTTTTAGAGCACTGAAATCTCTGAGAGAGCTTTAACCTCAAGATACCAATAATAGTAATAGAAAAACAGAAGTCTCCAGCTCTCCTAGTGCTCCAGTTTGATTTAAATATGCAGGGAGTCAGTGAATCTATCACATGTAACGATGGCTATGCCTAAAATGAATTCTGTATTGCCAAGGACCCTGTGTCTACAGAGAATGGTCCCCTAAGTTGCTTTGTGGAAGAGATGTGGCATCTTTGAGTCACATGGCAGTCTTTAAAATGGTGGCCCATGTTAATACTCAAACATTCTACCCTGTTTCGAATCACACAGCAAGATTACAGGGGTATTTGCTGGATATATCTAAGACAGTAAAGGGAATGTTCCACCTTACAACGCACAATGTTCTGGTTTTGGATTCAGCCATTATGCATGGTTTGTGTGTTGCCAGGCATTTAAACATCAAGTGTTGGGCCAAATAAACTCATGAGATTTTTTTAAAATGATACATTTGAGGCTCGTTTTTTTGTTTTCTTGTTTCTGAGACTTTAGGGTGCACTGGGGCACATTTTCAAGTTTGTCCCCCACAACACGAGGGTGAGAAGCTTACTTGAAAAAAAAAAATTCAAGCTGAAATTCACGTGTAATCATGTGACTCCAGGACCTGGGGGTAGGAGGAAAATCTTGAAACTCGTGATAAAATGTTGAGTTAGCAACCCTTAGATTTCACCACTATCTTCAGCAACATTGATTATGCTTTAGGACTGGACTGAGCCATTGTTCAGTTCTCCATGCAAGGGGTGCCACATTGTCGCACTGCTACAGGAAGGGTCCAAATCCAGGTGATGTCACAACGCCTCCCTTGCTCCTGTTTTCTCCTGGGATGGGGTAATGATTTTCTACAGCTCTTCTCAAGGTGCAGCTTGCTCCCCCATCATGCAAGTGCAGCTCAGCTGTCTGGGTATCCCATGCCAGGCTGAAAATTTGAACTAAAATTCTGCCCACTGCCTACCCACATGCTTGGGAAGGTCAGACCAGGATGTATAGTCCCTGCTCCCTCCTCCACTGCTCCTGCAGCCAAAATGTGAAGATGTCAGGTAAGACGTTGTGAGTCTTGCTACCCCTTATCTCCCTGGGTGAGTACATTAGTCCCAGGGCAAATCTGGTCCTAATAATTGGATACCAATGACCCGAATGTTACGCAGGAACATGGCATTTAGCACGTGCTGGAGTGGAGATGAACGTGCATTACAGTCAAGTGACTGTAACGTCTACAGTGCAAGGAAATGAACTGCAAACTTTTAATGACAATGTTTGAGACCAGACGATTGTTTCAACTGGTTGGCTTGCTTCATAGACCATGGGCTACAGCTCCAGTCTGTCCTTGAGGCAGACCAAGGACAATAGTTTGAATCCTTGACACGATGCCTTGAAAACATTAGTCAGGAAGATACATGGTGGGACACTTTTCTGAGGATTTCAAAGATTGCAGTTAGGATAAAAATGTTCTGGACATGAAAGAGGATGTTGTGTGCAATGCAAGTGACACAGCAAATGCATTCTAGTGAGAGCAGTAGAATTAGCCCATTGGGGCAATGTCAGATCTGCAACACTGCACCGCGGAAGATGTCGGCTGGATAAATGCTCTTCCAATCGGACTGCAATGTCTAATTCGGGTCTTGCCTAGGGAGCATTCCGCCTGCTGATTTGCAATAGTGTTGTGGGAATGCCTGCCCCTCCTCCAACTTGTAGAGGGAGCAGGGAATGATGAGTAACCAGCTGTGCACACAGGCTCAAAATTCACAAACAGAGAAGGAGGGTTGCATTAGTGCTGTGCACCTCGAAACTGGCTAGTTTCTAGGCCGAGCCCTAAATTCAGGATGATGTGCCCCCTGAAACGTTGTCATTACAATTACGGTACATCTAAGAACCCCAATCATAGTTCAAGTTTCCACCATGCTAGACGATGCCTAGAGAAGACAGACCCAAAGAGCTTATGGTGTAGGCATCTGACAGGATGACAAGACAGACCGATGGGCATAGGCTTTGGCAGGGGTGAGGTAACAATAAAACAAATGGGCTTTAGCAGAAACACCAAAATCCCAGCTTGCCTTGTTATCTAACCGGTGCCGGACAGCAAGGATTTGCAGACATCACAGCACAAGCTGGTTGGAAGGAGTTAATGATATCCCAGTCACCGAAAACCATGCCAGACACAGTGCTGGTTGCTTTACTTTTGGAGGCTGGAGGAGATGTGCCCTATAATGAATACGCACAGCACTTCTTATCAGTATTTTTCAGAGCACTTACAAAGGACGTCAGTTTCACTATCCCTATTTTGCAGGTGGGGAAACTGAGGCACAGAGCGATGTGACTTGCCCAATGTCACCCAGGAGGCCAGTGACAGAGCTAGGAATAGAACCCGGCTCTCCTGAGTCTTATTCCTGTGCTCTATCTGCTAGACAATCATGCATTTCTATAAGGCCTGCTTTAGGGGAATACTCCTACTGGGGCAGAACTGCAGTATTGAATTCATCACATTTCTAGAGAGTGGTGTTTCATGTCTAACATGGGCAGGGAATTGAGGGAAAAAAACCTCACCAGAGATATACAAGGGCAACTCAAATGAAAGGGCAACACACTGGCATTTTGCCTAATGAGTGTCATCGCGGCTCTTAAAAAGATGCGGATGCAATTTAATTGCTGTACGTTACTGTTGCAGTTCTAAGTCTTAGCGTTTTATTGGCTAAACACAGTCAGCAGTCTTAAGAAAGACCCAGATACAGTAAGTTAGTGGTCACAATAGCAAGCACCATTAGGAAAGGGATGGATAGTAAAACAGAAAATATCATAAGACTGCTATATAAATCCACATCACACCTTGAATCCTTCATGCAGCTCAGGTCACCCCCCCCCCCAAAAAAAATACAGAGAACAGCAATAAAAAATGAGTAGGCATATGGAACAACTTCTACGAGGAGGGATTAAAAAGATTGGAAATGTTCATCTTGGAAAAGAGATGATAATGGGAGAGTTATGGTAGAAATTTATAAAATCATGAATGGTGTAGAGAAACAGAATAGGGAAGTATTATTTACCCTTTCACATAATGCAAGAACGAGTCTGAATTGCAGCCCAGAAAGGGACAGGGTCATCCAAAGAAATTAATAGGTAGCAGGTTCAAAACAAACATAAAGAAGTACTTCTTCCCGTAGGGCAGTCAATCTGTGGAGCTCATTGCTATAGGATGTTGTGAAGGCCAAAAGCATAACTGGTCTCAATAAAGTATTAGATAAGTTTACAGAGGAGTGGTCCATCAATGCATATTAGCCAAGATGGTCAAGGATGCAATCCAATGCTCCTAGTGTCCCTAAACCTCCAACTTCCAGAAGCTGGGGTGGGATAACAGGCTGGATCAGTCAAAATTGCCCTGCTATGTTCATTCCCTCAGAAGTATATGGCACTGGCTTCTGCCAGAAGACAAGTTATTGGGGTAGATGGACCATTGGTTTGACCCAGTATGGCCATTCTTATATAATGAATAAGAGTGAAAGATGTTTCTCTCCATCTGAGAAATTTATTGTCATTGTGGTGTAAAACAACTGCTTGTGGTAACACTAAGTTAACTAAATATAGTGGGGACAAAGGGTATTAAATACATACCAGGGAGGGAAATGCCTAAGCTTTGAGACCCGTGGAGAACATAAATGTGAGTCACTGTATAATGGACATTGATGAGAAGAAGCTTGAAATTAAGCATGTTCATAAGTGATCTGCTGGATTAAGACCTAGTGCTCTCATTAACATAGGTAGGCTTGGAAGGATTAGATTTGGTAAATGTCAGTAAATGTCAATTGCATTGTATACACAAATGATGAAAAAATATTTCCATCCATAATGATTAAAATTTACAGATAGGCAAAGGAAGAAATATGCTGCTTGAGAACGCATTAGCATTTGATTGAAGGTTATTTATTTAGTATATTTTGACATATGATGTTGACAATTTGTGTTTTAATGGTTATAAAGCTTTAACTTTTTGCAAATCAACATCTACTGTCATTAAATAATTACATGACGCCCCCAGAACTTCCCACAACTGTGAAAATTTAAATAGATAAAAATTGAAAACAATGCTTAAAACCCATAATTTTGTGCAACTGCGAAAATTTAAATTGATCGTATTTAAATACGCTTAAAAGTAAACACTATTTTCTGTGAATTATAAAAAAAAATAAAATAATTGAAATCTGTCAAGCCTAAACAAGGGTACTCCACTTACACTTTGGGTGTTGTCCAATTTTCTAAAATCAGAATGTATTAATACTAACCACAATGAATTTCTAACAGCACGTGTATCTGGAACCAATGCTTCTTAGTCTGTTGAATGTTATACTGGCTTTGAGGAGGGCAGATGTGGAAGAATGGCTGTGCTTATAGATTGGTAACCCCTGAACACTTATAGATATTGGAATACTAAAGTAGTTCTAGGTGATGTCCATGTCAGCGAGATACAGTTATAACCACCATCTGGCTGGTGAAGGTCTGGTGGGGATCTATGATGGATGGTTTGAGATAAAACACCACTTCCAAATATTATGATGGATATTTAAAACAATGACTCTTTGTCATCCTAAATCCCAGACTTTGGAGACAATAGATCCAAACCAAAGCCCACTGAAGTCAATGAGACTTAAGCTTGCACTTTAAGTTAAGCATATGCTTAAGTGCTTTGCTCAGTTGTGGCCTTTGTCCTAGGAACACATGGAAGAAAGATGCCTACCTCAGCCAAACTGGTTTATTACAGCCTGCTAAATTCTATGGCAGGTAAGTCCTTAGCACCATGTCTATGGCAATCTGGTGAATCATGGGGGCAAGTGGTTATAAATTGCTGAAAGTTTCCATCAGGGAGTGGAAGATGAAAAGTAGAATGAATAAAGGGAAATAACAAGTGAAAATGAACTGGATTGGGGCTCATAGCACAAAACCCAGGAGGATTTGTCTTGATGGTCCGAAGGCGCCCAGGGCTCAAACAGCAGGGAGAACTGCAATTCCAGGTTAGGAATCAGCTGATAAACAAGACCCAGATGACAAGCCATTTGCCTATCCATTCCTGGCTTCCTAGTGTATTTCTTCTGCTTTCTTTTATTTAGGGACCAGGGAGGAAAATTCACAGATGATGCAAAGCGCCTCCCATTTTGGAAAGCTGCTATTTTGTTGGTTATTTCCTGAGGACAGGATCCAGTCCTATATTTTCCACACAGATTATCTGATGAAATTGTATGTATTCCTTTTAGCCTCACACAGGTAATAAGGGAAGGGTTGGTATTTCCATACAGGGAGGCCTGACTATAGCGATTCTGACATGGCTTCATAGCATAGAGAGGGAACTGGGCTTAAATCCAGCGGGTAGTCTCTGCAGTCTGGTTCAAATGCTGGATGAACACTAAAGAAGCGTGTTGAATCAGGGCTACAGACACTAGATACTGTACCTTCACTCAAGTCTCCTGCTTTTCAAGCTTCCTTTGTATCCTCTATTTTGCGTTCCCTTGCCACGCCTCTTCTATTAACACACTCCACGTATTGCAGGAGAACATTAAAGGCAGAGCAAATTCTCTTTCCCCTTCTTTTTAAATCTAACGAGTTTCTCTTGGACACAGTCACATCTGCTGACAGCTCGGAGACAGGTCATTTTCTCAGAAAGCATTGTATTTGTCTGGGCTTTGACAGATGAACTCATGTCTGCATTTTTCAGACCTGAGGACAAATCGTACAGCATAAAGTTCTTCCTGCCTTCGCAACCTCAGACACCCTCTCTGCTGTCACCATACATTATCCACGGGACAATGCAAGAGTTTTTCTAATGTTTTGTGTTGGATTTTTGTGTTCACAGTTTTTTAATAGGATGACTGGTGCAGACAAGAGATTTGGCCTAGCAGGTTAGGAAGAAAGACAATTATGTAGAGCAACCCCCACCCCCTAAATGCCAGCATGGCTAAATAATGGAGTAAAAGAGGTGGTTAGAGGCAAAAAGACACCCTTTAAAAACTGGAAGTCAAATCCTACTGAGGAAAATACAGAGGAGCATAAACTTTGGCAAGTGTAAAAGTATAATTAGGCAGGCCAAAAAGGAATTTGAAGACCAACTAGGAAAAGACACAAAAACTAATAGCAAACATTTTTAAAGTACATCAGGAACAGGAAGCCTGCTAGACAATTAGTGGGGCTACTGGACAATCATGATGCTAAAGTAGCAATGAAGGAAGACAAGGCCAATGTGGAGAAGCTAAATGAATTCTTTGCATCAGACTTCAGTGCAGAGAAAGTGAGTAGGGTGATCAGACGTCCCAATATTAGGGACTTTGTCTTGTACAGGCAACTATATTGCCTCCCTCCACCCCTGAGGAAAAAAAGCCCCAATTTTAAGCATTTGCTATCTGGTCACCTAGATACGATGGAGATTTCCACAGCTGAGCTATTCTTTTTAGGTAACAAATCTGAGAAACTGGCCTAGACTGAGGTTTAGTAAAGGAGGTTTTACAAATTGAGAAGTTAAACAGTAGTAAGTAATGCAGACCAGATGGTATTCACCCAAGAGTTCTGAAGGAACTCAAATATGAGACATCAGAATTACTAACTGCGGTATGTAACCTATCACTTAAATCAGCCTTTGTACCAACGGCTGGAGGGTAGTGAATAGAATTTGGATTTTTTAAAAAGACTCCAGATGTGATCCTGGCAATTATAGAGTGGTAAGCTTAACTTCACTAACAGCCAGATTGGCTGAAACTATAGTAAAGAACAGAATTATCAGGCACATAGATGAACACAATATGTTGGGAAAGAGCCAATGCAGCTTTTATAATAGGGAAGTCGTGCCTCACCAACCTCACTCAAGATAATTAAGTCCAAAGCTGACTGCAAAGCATTACAAAAGGATCTCACTAACCTAGGTGACTGGGCAAAAAAATGGCAGATGAAACTCAGTGTTGATAAGTGCAATGCACTGGAAAACATAGATACAAAATGATGAGGTCTAAATTAGCTGTTACCACTCAAAAAAGAGATCTTGGAGTCATCATGAATAATTCTCTGAAAACAACCACTCAGTGTGCAGCAAGAGTAAAAAAAAAATTAACAGTTTGGGAACCATTAGGAAAGGAAAAGATAAACAGAAAATATATTGCCACTGTATAAATCTGTGATATGCCCATCCTTTGGATAGGGTGCGCAGTTCTGGGCGTCCCTTCTAAAAAAAAAAAAATATTAGAATTGGAAAAGGTACAGAGAAGGGCAACAAAAATGATTAGGGGGATGGAATAGCTTCTGTACGAAGAGAGGTTAAAAAGACTGGGACTGTTCAGCTTGGAAAAGAGACGACTAAGGAGGAATATGATAGAGGTCTATAAAATCATAAATGGTGTAAAGAAAGTTAATAAGCAGGTGTGATTTACCCCTTCATCTAACACACGAACTAGAGGTCATCCAATGACATTAATAGGCAGCAGCTTTAAAATTAACATGAGGATGTATTTCTTCGCACAGTGCACTGTCAACCTGTGGAACTTGTTGCCACAGGATTTTGTGAAGGCCAAAAGTATAGCTTGGTTAAAAAAAGAATGACACGTTCGTGGAAGATATATCCATCAATGGCTTTTAGTCAGGATGGTCGGGGATTCAACCTTATGTTCTGGGAGTCCTTAAACCTCTAACTGTGCCAGAAGCTAGGACTGGACCGGTGTGGATGGATCACTCAAAATTGTCCTGATCTGTTCATTTCCTCTGCAACATTTGGTGTTGGGCACTATCGGAAACAGAACACTGGACTAGGTGGACCATGGGTCTGACCCAGTATAGCCATTCTTATTTTTCTTATGTTAACTTTAAATTAATACTTAACCTTTCCCTCCTCCCAGATCTTTATCATTGATGACCTTGTTAAACATACCAGTTTTCATAGATTACTAATTTAGTGTCATTCTTTTGGGTCACACGGTGCTATGCTGATTTACAGCAGTTTAAGGTCTATGCCAATTGGCACCATCTGATTATCTGAGTATCTGGACCACAGGCTCTCCAAGCTGAAGCAGAAGCGGTCAGTGCTTTATCGATAAAAACTCAAACTAAGCGAAGACGATTTTCAGAGCCTAAAGGAGTTCAGGTGCCCGAATCCCTTGAATTCCAGCTGTAATGTAACAGGGATTTGTGCGCCTTCGGTTCAATTTGGGTACCTAATTCCTTTATCTCCTTGAATAGCCCAACCTGAAAGACTAAGTGAGGGATTTATATATCCAGTATTTCTCTCTTCCTTTTTCATCCAGCACTCCCCCCCCCCCAGCTGCTGTGTATATCTGCCTCCAACGCAGGGAGGGAAGAGAATAACTCCCCCTTAGGATTACCGCAAATAGCATTCAGTGAATTCTTGCAAGGGGAGTGCTTCCTGACATTCATCTGTGGTTATTCACTGTGTCTGTCCACCACCCTCCCAGCCACTGCCAGAGCAGAGCTTGCTGACTTGACCCAATTCCTTTACAAAACGGAGCTCTCTCTCCCTCAATTATTTTTCAGGGAAAAGTTGCCAACACCTCAAACCCAGTGGGAAACCCAGTGTGTGGACGTGAGAGTGCATGTGTGTGCGTGCGTGGAGAGAAGAGCGCGTGCTGTGTGTCTATACACGACAGCGACGGAGATTGAGTGTTGATGCAACATATCCCTGAGCATGATGTAAACAGTGAAACAGCAGATGACTCGGTGGCTCTCTCAACAAGGCAAGTTGTTCTGTTCTGCCTGAAATTTGATTAATTAGTTGCGATAGCTCTGTAGCAAACTAACCAGCAAGCATGGAGGAGACAGAGAGAGGTGGGGAGGAAGGCTATCCTTTGCTTTCCAAGCCGTTATTGGAGAATGGAAGCATAAAGGGAGGTTTCACAGCCCATCACTGCCTACTGTTTCTCCAGAAAGTTGTACTGGCAGCTCTCTGCAATGGGGAAGATGGGGTTTGTACCTTTAAATCCTGTGTGCATCTTTATTTTTATGGTCTTTATTTTATAAATGTAAAGGGGGTTTCTGCACAGCTGGGAATTAATGCGTTGCTTTGTATTTCAGAGCATTGCCTTAGAATCAGGAGCTCAGGGAGGTTTCCTTTCAAAGAGTGCAGCAAAAAAATCAAAACCCATAGCAGGAAAAGCTTTGGCACCATGTATGCTTAAACTGTAGAACTCATTGCCTCAGGATATCGTTGAAGCCAAAAACTTGGCAAGCTTCGAAGAAGGACTGGACAGTTACACCAGTAATTCCTTTGTTCCTAATACAGTTGCTCTTGATTTACACTGGTGTGGGAGAAGAATCAGGCCTTGTTAGCCTAGTCCTGGTTTCAGTGGAAGGGCCATTGCTCCTGAAGAGATGGACCAGGCATGTCTTAGCTGGCTAACAATGTCTCCTCTGATGACTGGAGGAACGGAGCCCTGTTATGATGAGATCTCAACGGTGTGGGAAGTTATCATTGCTTTCGAGACACAAAACTCCCAGCTCACCCAGCCACCTGCCCAAGCATTTAACTAGGCTGTCGTTCTTGTGACTGGCTTTGTAAGAAGCTTAAATGGTCAGACAGGATTTGGACATGTGCAGGCACCAGAGAACATTACATTTTTCATGGGGAGCAAATGCTGGTCACTCTTAACAGCCACTTTTTTTCCAAAGAGTTCGCCATGTCGTGTACACATTGGGTGCTGAGCACCTTTGATATCCATCCCTTAGTTAGGTGACTACATGGGAAGTGAGCTTTCTGAAAATTTGGCCCGAATGATAGGGCCTGAGCAATTGAAAATGTGAGCCTGAACTCTGTTGGTAATCCAGCCCAGAGTATCCAACCCCCCATTTTTAGCTTGCTTGGCACAGCCTGTCCATTCCACCCTGGCTCTAGGAGGTCAGATGAGGTGATCATACAGAATGGTCCCTTCTGGCCTTTAAAAATCTCCAAGTAGGTAGCAGGTGGCTTTGTAAAGAGGAGGGAATCTTTGGGGCTCTGAAGAAGTGATGCAAGCCTCCCTAAAGCTTGGCACAGCTTTTGCTACAGCTGATAGCGTCATCAGTGAAAGCCAATTCAAGTGACACAAACTAGTCAAACAATCCCAATGGCTCAGTAGTTAAGGATGTCATGAAAGGTTCAGATGAAGGGGAAATGTTTGCTTCTGGAACAATGGGATCACAAAAAGGACACACTGAAAACAATTTTCTGCAATTAGAGAGTGCCAGTTATTAGCCATGCTGCTCATAAAGCTGTTTTTCTTTCTTAACCAGGGTTTGTTTCTCTCTCAGCTTGTCTTGTTCATTGCTGTTGATGTCGGAGCAGCACAAAACACATCAGACACTCCCCTGAAAGAAAAGCATTTTCACAGTTTAAATGTGCTCTTGTAAACAATGAGCTAAAGCCTCAGCAGGGCAATGGAAAACATCTCATTGATAAAACTGCTTATGGGAAAATATGCTCAAGGGCAATGGCAAGGTCTTATATAAGTGTGACTTTCTCCACCTCCCTTCTGAACTCAATAATGACATGAAAACAGCCAGGCTAATTCAGCATCATGGGCTTTTTCTCCAGCCATTTATTCTTTACTAAGTTTTAATAAAAGCTGACCAACTCTTTGGCTGCACGATGAACCCAAGATGCACACATGGGACAGCAAATCAATCACGGAAAGGCCCCTCTCTCCAGACTAAGTCCTACCCTACCACTCATTGCCAGGGCCACAAGTACATAAAAAAAGTTATATTGGATCTAGTGATGAAGATTTTCAAAGCAGGGCACAAAATTTACCCAGGCCCTCTTCTTCTTAAAATTAGTGGCCAAATCTATTGCACGGATAGGAAAATCCCAACGATTAGGGTTAGTGAACTGAAGATGACGGCCTGGTTTTTTGGAAGCCCTGCATGCTTACAGGTCTACCAGAATGAATGGGAGCTGCCAGCGCTCAGCGCTGCTGGAAATCAGTTCCTGAAGCACGTTGAGGAGGGAACGAGGGGTCGTGCTCCCAGCAGAGGTCCCAAAAGAAAGCAAAATACTCGGGGCTTGTGTTGTAGCAGTGCCACTAGATGCACACACTCCCTGTTGGAGTCAGTGGGAACGGCAGCAGCTCGACATCCCTTGTAAAGCAGAGTCTCAAGGAGTAAGTGACCAAAAGTCCTGTGGAAGTGATCTAGTCATGGTGGATTTATTATTAAAGGGACAGGAACATATAAGAGCAGTTCTTGTAGCTTGCAGTAGAAAAATGGAGGTCTGTTTGCACTGGGAGTTATCCCTTAGCATTTTCATATGAGCTAAAGCCCGCACAGGAGATTTCCAGGCGAGTTGTATGAGCTACGGGAAGCTGAGGCTGAATTATTAGGAGAAACTGGTTGATGGTCTCCAACGGTAGAACTGTCACCCAGGGAATTGGTGGAAGACCTGTCACATGACATTTTCAAACTCACTTGGAAAATGTATATCAAAGAACAATCTAGGACTGTCCAGGAAGATTGACTAGATGTGGCCCAGGGAGTCTTTTCCACCACCGATTTTGGTGACTTTAAATGCTTCGGGCCACCAAGTTCTATTTCAAAACCGATGGCATGATATGGACCCATGCCATCTCCATACAAATCCTCCTCCCGGCAGCTTGCATTGTCTGCCTTAGTGCCATCGCAGGACAAAGACTGTGCTGTACAAATTTTGGCTGATTAAAAGTTATAACCACATTGTCCCTGTTTCAGCCCAGGTCCATCTCAGGTGCCCTTGGCTTTCACCTTGCTTGAATCCTGCGATTTATTTACGGGTTATATTGGAGGCCACTCCTGATTATTACCCTCCCTCAGCCATTTGTGTATCTTCAGGAGCTTAGCTGGAATGAATAGCTTTGCATTTCCACCCCTCTCCTCCTCTCAAGGTTACTATCATTGTTGCCAGACAGAGTAGCCCTTTAGCAGGGCTGCCAGGAGTTGGAGACACTCCCTGAGCTCTCGCTGTCAAAGACAGATCACTTGGCACAAGTAAAGTCTTCAGCTCCTAGCAGAGAAACAGAGCACAGGTTTAAGGAGTAGCAAGAAAGCAAGCAACATTCTCTACAGAGGTGGCTCTGAGTTCCTGCTAGTAAAAACCAGGCACGTTCCTCATGAAACTGTTCATGCATAGGGTATACACTGGTGCATTCTACCATATTCCTTGTATTTTTCAGTCATTTCTCTGTTTTAGCTGTAAGTATTCTACGGATTACAAATCCGGTCTGACTGTGAAGCAGTTGATGATGGTTGGTTTGGAGGGATGGGGGATCTAAATATTCTCTAATTAACCTGTTAGATTTAATTATATACCTCAGCCATTTATTTTCTCATCTGAGAAATGAATGTTCCAGATGCAGAGAGAGGTTGTGTTTTTTTCCCCTCCCTTTGGTGAAATGTTTTAAATGCCTTGTCAATACAGAAAGAACAAAAAAAGTGACATCTGAAAAGAGACTGAGGAAAACAGGGAAGAGTAATAAAGCTTGATAGGCGGGCAATTAGAATAAAAGCGAGGCATTGTTAGTATTCATTACTAGACAACATAAGGCAGAGATGATCATGCAGCTGTTGGAAATCCCCAGTATTTGACTGGTCTGTGGTGGAGTCATTTTAAAGAGAGGAATAAAAAAAAAAAGACTGATTATTTTTCTTGGTGAAGTTGGCAAAGCCATGGATTAGCTGCTTTTTGCTGCCTCTTCACCTTGCATGTTAGAAGCCGGTTCGCCGCACGATTGAAGAAGGCCAGTTTGGAATCTGCCTTTGAAACCTGGCAAACGAAGGCTCCTTTCAAGGAGTCTCTTGCTCTGGGAGAGGCTAACAGGGCATGGAGAATGGTGGCTCATCTCCTGACTACTCATGGAGGCTAGTTAGGAACACAGGTGTCCCAGGGAGGTGCCAGAGGTGCACTGTTAGAGCAGAAAGGAAGGCAAGAGGCCTCTAGGTAAACAATGGGGTTAAGTTTCCATTTTCTTTTTGTCTCTTCCATTTCTATAATGATCAAAATTATTACATACAAGGAAAGCGAAGGGAGAAGGAATGCATAACATAAGG
>ML675648.1:2607234-2673371 GCA_007922155.1 Mesoclemmys tuberculata
CAAATCAGCCCCTTGTTGGCCATCTTTGCAAAGTTGATCAGGAAAGCTGAACTCTTCCCTAGCCCCTATGAAGGGTTCTTTCCAGGGTACAGGAGAGGGGTTGGTACCTTGGGGAACACAAAGCGTTTTCATGTCAGTGGTTCAATTCTAGATCAGCAATGATAGAAAGGTATTGCCCTCTGATGGCTGCTGAAGGGCCCATGTAAAAGCACTTTGTTGTCTCAGGCCAGTTCCTAGTGGGCAGACTGCAGCTGGATTCCCTTGTGACCAGTCTATTTGCAGAGGCCAAGGTATGAATGGGCCATGGAGGCAGGACAGATGTTCACTTTCTAAAGACCAGAAATGACAGTTCCATGCTTTCCCTGCAATGGTTGTTGCCATTGCTAACAGGTGAAGCAGAATAAAGGAGAGAAGGGCCTGGAAATGTTGGCATGTGATCAAAAGCCATGGGGGAAAATGAAACCCTGGACTTGGGTCTTGGCAGATAAGGAAGCTCTTTTTCAGCACATCTTGAGAGCAAAACAGCCTTGTATAAATGCACTGTGCTGGAGGCTCCCCTCAGAGGGAGGCAGGAGAGCCAAAAGTTTGAACTGCCTCTTTCACAGGACTGAATACCAATTCAGATCTGTTTCACATGCACAAATGAAGTGCATGAATTCCTCCTGTGGGTCCCTCACGGGGCTGACTGCAGCAAGGCCGATTGTTTTGTTGTGCAGTTTTAAGTCTCAGGGCAAGTAAAGAGAAAATGTATCTTTTCCCAAGCAGCCATACACCCAGCTGCAAGAGGAGTGCATGGTTCCCACTGCTTTGGTGCTTCGTTATTCCTCAAACACAAATACCAGGCCTCTCTGTACCCATTTAATTTAAGTGAACTTGTTAAACAATCTAAATCAAGCTGATAATCTCTTGCAGTGCAGAATGACAAACACATGAATAAGATAGAGGGTGAATCAAGAAGCAGCAGGAGGTCTCTCCATCTAGAAAATAATTTTTATGAGCTCTAATACTCATAGCAAATATCACAACCAATAGCAAAAATAATAACATTGCACTGTATAGATCAGGCCAGATCCCCTGCTGGTGTATTCAGCATAACTCCGTTGAAGTCAAGGGGCTACGCTGATTTTCACCAGCCAAATATCTGACCTGCTTTAGTGAATTGGATATTAAGGGTCTCATTTTGATTGGCCCTGTTAAAAGGGACATGAAGGCACCATTCCTTCAAGGAGGACAAGCAGATGTAAAGGAAAAGGTTGTATCAGAACCGTGGCAACAACTGAATGGCTCTTCAGGAGGCCCCAGACCTATCTAAATTGCTCCTGTCTCTTTGTGCATGTTCTTCTCTCTAACTCAGTCGTTACACTCTGGTGCCGATGCTGTCTTTTCGAATTCTGTCCATGTGACGTAAAATGACATCTATCATAAATGAACCCTGACTCCGATTCCAGGCTGGTGTAAATTGGCATAGCTCCTCTCAAGCCTGCATCTGTGCCTGTTTTTACCAGCAGAGGACTGGATCCTGTATCTCTGCGAAATAAGATTCTTTAAGCTTATGCCTTTTGCACATCGGGCGCTCTGATGTTGGTTGTTCAGTGAGAGGCAGCTGATTGGTCCAGTCCTCCAGTCAGCCATGGGATAACCTTGTGCAAGGAGCTGCCCACCTGCCACTGACTTTCACTCTTTAAAGCTGGCGCCTCTTATTGGGGCTGTTAGCTCCAACCTAAGTGCTGCCAGCGGGAATCCAGGCTCACTCTTCGCAGTTCAAGAGTCTTTTAGTCCAAGTGTTCATTCACCTTTTAGGTTGCTGCAGCAGCAGCACTTTCACATCTGAAGATATCTGCTCTGATAGATTACTGGGGATTATTTAGGGCTATTTGTGAAAGTGCGGATATTGCCAACAGATAGGAGATGAAAACTGGCCCTGGCCTTTGACGCATCTGTTCCAAACACAGCCTTGATGCTAAAATTAATCGTACAGCATTCACATGGAAATGCAGCCTGGGTCTCTTGGATCAAGCTGGTGTCTAGGTCTTGGAGGGGAGAGTTGTAAAGTTAAAATCAATACGTGTGTGTGCGTGTTTGTGTGTAGACGTATTTTATTATTATTTATTTGTATTCCTGTAGAGTCCGAGCCCCAGTCACCGATCAGTACCTCGTTGTGCCAGGCACTGTACAAACACAAATCAAAAGACAGTCCCTGCCCGGACCTTACAATCTATAGACATCTCTACACACACACACTACAATGAATACCACTGTACGGGCCCTGCTCAATGGCTCTGGCTTTAGTTTCCTTTCTTTTAATTCTAACGCTGACTTTAACCAGTCTCTCAGATTTGGAATAGCTCCTCGTTGACAGCAGGAGCTTAGCACAGCTCAGGCTGGCTCAACCAGGGGTAAAAAGTGGCTTGCTGAGACCAGCTCAGCAGGGTTTATATCAGCTCTGATAAGGGGTGGTGACACCTCCTAAGTCCAGCTCAGCACAGCTCCTCCCTGATCATGCAGAGAGAAGAGGCTCCCTTTGTGTGCTCCCCTCGGACCTCTGATCTGGTTCAAGTCAGGATGGATACACAGCGGGCAGGATGCAGGATGAAGGAGCCTGTCAGTGCCTCGTAGGCCGTGTTGTTTGCCTGCCAGTTGGCAGACACCAAAAAGCAGCGTCAAGTTTTCCCCTTACCCACTGGTCATGTTACAGCAGCATACAGAGCCAGACAATCCAGCCATTTGCTAGCTCATGGGGGGCTGGAAAGCAATACCTCACATGGCACATGTTGTACAACCTTGTACATATTTGCCTAACGACTATCTTGAGCCAGCCCAGCCATGGGGCCTTATTCAGCTCTTCTGTCTCTTTCTCAGGACACTAGGGCTCTGGCCTCGCAAGGGGACTGTTCGGTAATGCAAGCTCATAGGGATGTTAAAACCAGCAGTTACTGGTGTGAAGTTGCAAGAACCAGAGGCACTCCAGAGAATCTTACTACATTGATGAGACATCTGTGGGCTTCTTTCCCCAATGCTCTGACCCTCTCACCAGCTCTCTGTTTTGTGTCCTCTGACTAACAGGGTGGCATTGACTGTCTTGAAGCCCAGGCTACTCCTCTCAGAGACGCTGAGGTTGCTTGTAAGGCCAAGAGAACTCTTTCTTTTCTTTGGGAGAATGCACCTATTGCCACCATGGCAAGTGCAGCTTGCACAAATCCAGCAGTTATTGTGGTCCCTGTTTCGTTGTGGCATCTGAATGTTTTTGAAGTGCAGGAAATGATCGGCTGCATCCTGACTGTCTCCCACCAAAGTCTTTTTTACTTGTTTGCTGAAGCTGAAACCACATGTCCCGAAGCAAAGACCTGTGAGACAGCACACTGCTTTGCCTAGCTCCACGTTGCCTGGCCTGGTGAGTCAGAGGAAGCTGGCCATAGGTTAATTACCTGGCGTCTGATAACAAGGTTACTATCCACCATGTCGTTTTTTTGTGTGAGTGTGTGGTGGACCATGTTCCTCTTGTGCAGAGGAAAGAACTCTCAAGACGGGGAGGTAGATGCTATACTTGGTCAGGATACTTCACAGGGCTGGTAAGTGTCTGTGTGTTTAGGGACACAGGTTCCTATTCCTTATTCCGTTCCAGCTTTCTTGAGGCTTTCAGACACACTCCACTTACAAACCCTGTCTGCTGACTGGGCTCATTTCAGGAGCTGCTTTGGTGAGCTTTGAAGGTATTTGAGGCCTAGCGTGAGCAACTGTAGTTATTACCTGGAGTTCAAGCCTTAAAGATGGAAAAGGACCAGCTTCAAATGAGGCTCATCCACCATTAGGGGTTATGCTATGGCCCACAAAAATGTCGAAGGTGCATGAATAGATGTTGACCACATGTCCGCCTGAGGTGGGTGCTGGAGGGAAGTCACAGTGGAAGAACAAGTCTCTCCCAGTTTCCAAGTGGGTTGAGTTTGGAAGCAGAAGCAGAAAGGGACCATCTTTTTTTTTGTTTATGGACACAATGGGGCCCTGTTTCCTGGCTGTGCTGTAACAATAATAGTAAAAGGTAGAAGCTCAAGAAAGATGCTGGTGAGATCCTGCAGTCTGAAACAGGAGACTGGAGCCCTTTCTAAAGTCACGGATACTTAATAACAGATACCGGCTTCCTATGGTACGTTGAGCTGTAAAGAAGGGATGGCCTACTGATTAGACGAGGGGACCGACATGTTGGGTTTTATTCCTGGTTCTGCGTGGCCTTTGGCAAGTCTCAACAGGTTACCACGTGTCAAACAGGAAAAATAAAACCTGCTCTGCAAGGAGGCTGGGCAGCTTAATTCATTAACATGGGGAAATTGGTCCGAGATCCTGTGATGAACGATTGATAGATAGAGGAGTAAGATTGTATTGTTATGAGCAAACCTGACATGAAGATTTCAGATTCCTTTTCCTCTTCCCTGACCACTCCGCCCCCTCAGCAATGTGGAGCTGATGCAAATGGGAATACGGGTTCCATATTGGTCCAGTGTTTATAACTTGCCCATCAAGAAGATGGAAGGGCGAGATTGTAATAAGAGGGCCTAGCGAGGTATCGGATAAAGTCAGGATCCCCAGCACCTTAGTTCCTTTGCCTTTCGCTGAAGGATTGAACATTTCCAAAGCAGTGTCAGAGTGCAAGGCTAATCCAGCTGCAACTCCCCAGCTGCTCATGAACCTCGTGATGGTCTTGTCTATAACTGCCTTTGATTCAGATATAGGTGGTTCAGGTGTGTCATGCTGCTAATTAATGCCCTAGTCTGTGCAAATGAAGCAGTGCTTTGAAGCTGGAGCCAAACAAATTGGTCCCAGGAGAAGGGAGAGATGGGTAGCAAAGTAGGTTGCATCAGACAAACAATGGCATCAAAACAGCTAGGACACTTCACTTCCCACAGCATGGGCTTTCTTGAAAGGAAACTGAAAACTCAAGATGCCCCCCGAGACCAAGTGGATAATACCCCTGTGTGTGGACCATTAAGACGGCGCCAGCAGCACCACTAGAGAGATGGCCGCTTGGGTTTGTCTGCCGTAGGTTTGCTGTTCAACATCACTGCCATTTCAGAGCTAAAACTTGGGAGGCAAGTTGCATTTTAATTGGGAATCTGGGCCGGGGTGCAGCTTGAGGAAGGCATTGCAGTCTATGAAAACATTTAAAAAATCACAGAGCTGCTCAAAAGCTGCCTTCGCTATTTAAAGGTTGCAGTGTTCAAAGGAAATATCCTCCCGACAGCCCGCTCTGAAGCTTTGTAGTTAGAAGCTATGGACAAGATTAGATTTGTAACACTAGGGAATCATCAGAGTTCTCTGGAGAAGTACTATCAGTTCATATTCCCCTTCTGCTCCATGGTCCTGGATCTCAGCCTTTTTGCTTGATTTCTCAGATGAACTGAAAAATACGAGGCTTGTTTCACTCCTTTCCAATTCTATTGATCGATTTTCAGAGGGGGCTTTGAGAGAAGGATGGCCTTCTGGGTAAGGCACTGGAAGCTTCTGGAGTGCAAGGTTCAATTCCTGGCTGTACCACAGAGTTTCTCCATGCCTCAGCACCTCAGCTGTAAAATGTGGGTAATTATTATCCCATCCTAAGTCTAGGCTATTTAGATTGTAAGATCTTGAGAGCAAGGAATTGTTTCCTATATTGTGCTAGGGGCTGTTCAAACTCAATGGGATGATCTCCGCTGGATGTACTAGATGCTACTGTAATATAAATAAATAACACTAAAGAACTGTACCTCAGAAGCCAGTGGGAAGATCTGCTTAGGAGGTGATGGCATGACATGCCCTCTCTGCTTCTGGCGCCAGTGCTCCATTGGTTTGCAAGGGTTGCCCTTAGGTTGTATTAACTAAGGCATGCCTTAGGATTTCCATGCCCCTAGCCTCTGCAGATTTGTATTTCAACCATGCAGGTATCTGAGCTCTTTTTCAACATTTGCCTAGTTACATTTGGATGATCAGAGCCCACTTGACAGCATTTCATTCACAGCGAGGCCTGTGGTGTTTGCCTGAACCACAAGCTGAGACACTGACAGATGACTGGAGTCTCCCCAAGGGGGGTGGTTCAAGGGCAGGATTTTTTCTGGAAACTCTAAGGAAATCTGCATGTTGGTTTTGTCTCCAGGGATGCCTTTCCTTTCCCCTCCAAGGTCAAATTTCCCTGCACCCTCAGCCATGGGGCCACCACAAACTGGCTTCTATTACATTTATGCTGACAATGCAGCAAGCTTCCATTTTCCCCTGTTATCTTAACTTGCAATTGCTACACCAGTATCATTTCGTTCTAGGAAATGTTACCCTAAATGCTCAGAGGAGCCTAGGTTTATAGTCTGCGAGGCATACCCCGCTCTATGTTCTATTTCTCTTTGCCAGCTCACTAGTTTGGTGCCCGCTTTATGGCTACCTTAAGCACAACACAGTCTGGCATGTGGGCCTGTAGCAGTAGAGTGGGAGTCAAAAAGAGAAATTCCCCAGTTGTGGTCTTCACTGAACTGCGTCCTTCTTAGTTTCAGCTGCTAGATTGCATTAAAAGCACACTAAATACTTCTTTAACGTTACTCACCCATTTAAACAACTGCATTGGCTGCTACATACTGAATGGGAAAGGAGGTGGGGCCAGGTGACCATGAGTGGGAAGAGAGAGCTGGAGTCAAGTTGTTACAAATGGGAGTAGAGGCCTCTCATACACAATCTCCGTGGTTCACTCACACTCTGGAAGAGTTTGAGAACCCCGGGTCTATAATGTTGCCTTTTTATAACCCTGTACCCGAGGATGGTGTGCCATTGGAGGCACCGGCTTTCAGATGCCATGCAAAACCGAAGTCCAAAATATCTGTAGATATGAAAGATGCTACAGCAGCCTTTTGGGGAATCTGGACATTAGCCCGGCTGTCTTGTGCAAATTCCAACTTGGGTAATGACTTTCCACTTCCTTAAATTCCTCCTGGGTTTTTAGTTGGGTCCATACTTCCTTTCACTTTCTGTAGCACTGTAGTGAATTGTGGTCCTTCAGGACAGGCGACTCGATTCCTAGGCGCCTCTTATTGAAGTTTTGTGCAACGCTTTGAGATCCTCAGTTGAAAGCTGCTACTGACGTGCAAAGTGTTGCTATCACTTTTAGTATGTTGCATTCAGCCGCCCCTGGGCTCATTCAATACTGTTTGGTGAAAAAGCTACATGAAGCATCCATTTCACACTCTGGAGGTGGAGATGGGGATAGGGGGAATCCAAAGGATAACAATCCTATCATGCGGACCCCTGTCTTAATGGTGGCTGCCTGGGGCTCATCCATCGGGCCCTTCAGCCACAGGAGATGGATGCCACCTAGACACAGAGAATAGAGGTATCAAGGGGAAACTGGTTTGTCAACAGCAAACCCTGGGGTGTCTATGAAGAAGAAATTTATGCTGATGTAATGGAAAAGTCAAAGGATGTGCTTGAATCTGTCTCTGGCCTACGGGTTTGCAGATTTAGGACCTGACTCTTCTAGCGCTTACCCAAGTTCGTCTCTAGCAACGTTAGCAGAATGGCTCTTGGTTTGGCCCCGTGTGAGCAAGGGCTGAATCAGGTCCTGTGAAACTGCTGGCCATCAAGATGACATGGGATTTGCCACTGTAAAGCTAGCTCCTGTGAAATGTGTCTGGTCACTACCAGGTGCTCAGAAACACCCGCAGTCTGTACGAGAAAACAGTGGGTCTCCGGCAGGGAGAAATGCTAGGCTTTATTTTACAGAACCAAAGGCTGAGCACATGCGGTCTATGCAGAGACTTAGCTGCGTGGCTCCCATGGATGGGAGGTGAATGGCACAAAGTTCAGCACACTGAGCTGAGTCTATATAAGCTGTCCCTTCAAGTTGACATCCTCTCCAAGCTAAAACTGTGCTCGTTAGTAAACCTGGAACTTCTCACCCCGCTACAGTAACTGTCAGTACAGTTACAGCCTGGCCTATAAGCAGAAGGCCATTACGGAATCTATTTCTCAGAGCGACGTTCTGCTATTTAAAGCAAAACAGAATCATGTGCCCTCCTCAGAATCAGCAATGGCCTGGGGCAGTCTAGGGATGGATCTCATGGCAGACGATAGACTCATCTTGGAGTCCCTGAGCAACCGGAGGGTGAGAGTACCGTGCCTTTGGCATTCTAAGCCCTCAGCCGTGGGGAAGGTCTTGCTGCGTCCAGCTGAAGGACTAGCATCAAAAGGCTACGAAGCCGGAAGGAGTCCTTTCCTATGCTCATTGGTTGGAGGAGAGGCAGAGATAGAGGGTTGTCGTCATGCAGAATCTTGGAGTGGGAGCAATGCCAGGGGAAGATGAGGAGGGTAGAGGAAGACCCTGAAAAAGCACGCTCTGTCTGCCCGAGCTGGCTTGTCTTGTTTCAGCATGGCAATCACGAACCGGAGTCAGCGAGTATGACGCAGTCCCTGAGACGGGGTGCATGATCAGCATTCTGTGTAGACACTACCTGTGGCTAATTACTGTTAATAAATTCATGCTGTGGAAATCAGCCATTTAATTTATGCCCAAATTAAGGCACATTGTTTCTGTTGTTTTAACTCAGCTGCCTCATGTATAAACACAAGACTTATCTACGGTAAATAGATCCGCTTTTTTGCTGGCATGCTACGTGCACTGTATGTACTCAGAACCACTTACTTGGGCAAGTCGCTACCTCGCCCCGTGCCTCAGTTTCTCCATCTGTCAAATGGCGACAATGATACTCAACTCCTTTGTAAAGCGCTTTGAGATCTACTCTGATGATGGTGATGATGATGTGAAAGAACCCAGTGTTCTGATCTGGGCTATGCTTTATTTTACTTTCTGTCTGGGGCCCAGGAGCTGGCTAATCCACTTTATAAGCCGCCTCACCCAGCTGCATGAAATGCCCCCTCAGCATGCATAAATCCTGTAAGCAGCTGTTTTAAGATATTCATTAGGGGCTGGATCTAAAGTGCATTGAGAGGCTTTCCATCGACTTCACAATGCTTTGCCTTAGGTCCTAGAATAAAATTCTCCCTTGTGGTGGTGGGAAAAAGCATATTTGGGGGGAAAACCCCCCCAAACATTTGCTTCTGAATTCTTTGGGGGTAGGGGGAAAAAGGCAGAAAATGTCCATGCCATGTAAAAATAGAGAATTTCTACAGGGAAAAAGTTCCTGAAAAAAAATTTGGTGGGCTGGGGGAACAGAGACAGAGAGAGACAGAGAGAGAGAGAAGCTGCATCCCATGGACAGATTCACCAGCGTTCATGCACAGATTATTCTTTGCATGCGGCTGCTGGTGAAAGGAGGCACTGACCCTGTTACTCAACTCCAGTGTTGTCTTATGTTGGAAATTATGTGCCCAACTGCAGAACTGCAGTATTCCATGAAACTGATATTTCCTTTCATGTTTGGGTGGCAATAGAATTTAGAAGGTCTAGAAGCTGAGGGCTGTACAAACACATATGGTATTTCGAGGCCCAAAGTGTTCCAAAATCATGTCATGCCCCCCTAATACCTTGAGATTGCTTTAAAAATCCATGAGATTTTATAAAATAATAAATGTTTGGTCCTTTTTATTTGCCTTTTGCTGTTGGAGCCTTCAGGATTCATATTTTTAAGCTCATCTCTGCAGCCATGAGAGCTAGAAACTTACTTTTGTAAAAAGAATGAAAGCTGAGATTCTCAGGTATCCACCTAACTCCAGGAGCTTGGGTTTATAGAAAAAATGCCAACTGGTGCAAGACTCGCCATAAAATCATGAAAGGTCCCTGCCCCAAAGAGCTCACAATTCGAGTGATTGTAACCTGGCTCTAAGGGGCCATGTAAGGGAGGAAGCAAGCATAAGAGGAGAGCTGCACAGGTCCTGCTGGATCCCAAGGGAGGGCACAGAGTGGAGACACAAAGCAAGCTCTGTGGGCAGTGGGGAGGGGACATTATCATCCCCTCATACCAGGTGGGTGGGAAAGGGGAGTGAAATTCTGGAAGCGAAGTTGTGGCTCTGTCCCTTCTCTTCAGCTTTCAGAGTTTTGTGGGTGTGAGTGACAGAAGGTGTATTCTGTGCCTGGCAATGAGCTGATACAGTCCAGCCCACTGGGTGAGCGTGATTTGAAGGGATGGCTCTGGGGGAAGGTGCTAAGTTTGTTTGAAATGTTGGGGTGCAGACAGCAGGAGGAAAACCAAGGAAGGGCTAGCCCTGCCTTATGAAATACCGCTATGAGAATGGAGGTATTACTATGAGCCCTTTAGGTAGGAGCTGTCTTTTTTGTTCTGTGTTTGTACAGCACCTAGCACAACAGGGTCCTAGTCCATGACTGGGGCTCCTAGGAGCTCTGGGAATATCAATAAATAATACTAATAATGGCTCCATTCTCATATTGAAGCCTCAAAAGGCAGGACTAGACTTGACTGCTGTCTGCAACCCAGCATTTCAAACAACCGTACTACCTTTTCTCTCGTCTTCTCCGTGTCCGTCTCCTGGAGTGACAGGTTTTCAGGGCAGGGGCAGGCTGCTTGTGTGTGATTGTACAGCCCATTATTGGCATTTATCAAACAATAAATAACACTGAAAGCTCCAGTAGAAACATCTTGCTCCATTATACAAAACTTCCCGGTTCAGAAGTGTGAGGCATACATTTTAATATGAGTGGCATGTGCTGTTTCTGAGATGCATGATTGAATTTTCTTTCTGAACTACTGGTTCAGAAAACTCATTGGAGGCTACGGTGGGAAAGAAATGTTTGACCCACTAAGTAAAAGGGTCACTGTGACTCACTTTGAAATCTCTTTCCCCTTTTAAGAATCAGCTTTCCTAATATAATGATATATCATCCTGATGTCTGTAGCAAGAAACAGCACCGGGTGTGTCTGAGGGTTGCAAAGCAGGGTTAGTAAAACACACAATGCTGATGCGAACAGGGGAAAGTAAAAAGAAGCATCCCATTGCTTTGTTAAGTAAAAAACGGACACCCCCAGAACGGAATTATCCTGGCATAGAAAAAGAGTGTTAAGCTGTCGTGTAGGCAATCAAGCAGTTAAAGCCCAATTTAACAGTCTCCCCATTGGTGTGGCTGCATCAGACCAAAGGTACCATTTCCAAACTATCTTGGAGCACCAATATCCAAGAACATGACAGGGAAATTGCATATTAAGGGAAGAAAAAATATAGTGGCAGACGGGCAAGAGGTTATGGTCCATTGCCTACCCATCAGACAGTGGCTGACCCTATTGCCTATTGTAATAGGGGAGGTTTGACCCTGAACCCCTCAGAGCCAGCTGAGAAGAGGGTTACAAGCATATCCTGAGTCTGGTATGAATATCCTGATTCACCTGAGAATGGCAGGTGAGGTCTTACATGAAAGCCAGGGTCACACTGGTCATGAATAGCATTGTCAAATGTACATACAGATTCTATGGCAGGACTGACGTATCTACGCTGGAAATGTGTTTTAAAATCTATATGGTCAACAAGCACTGGCACCAATATGTAGCCCCTACCACCATTCGCACGAGCTCCACATTGAGGAGGAGTGGTCAGGGAGGAGAAAAAGGAATCGGAAGTCTCTGTGTCAAGTTTGCTTATAACAATACAATCTTGCTCCTCTATGGTACCTTACATCACAGGATCTTGGACTAATTTCCCTACATCAATGAACTGCATGGATCTTGAGTTGAAAGTGTCTATCACCCTCAGCTCTCTCATATCACACCCCATCCCCTCCCTAATATATTTCCAAGACTCCTTATGTGCATCTCAGGTGCCCTTTGGGGCATTGGGCATCCCAGGGAACTCATGGTAATGTTTTTCCTATCAGTGAAATAATAAACAGACCCTTGCTTATTTTTCTTTGGATTTTAGGAGTGTTCTAGTGCTAATAATTGGTAAGACTTCTCAATTCCTCTCCTGGGATAAGATGCCCACCAGTGCAGCAGTTTCTTAAAGTTAAAAGTTTGTGTGACAACAGCTCCAGTGATGCAAGATTGTTTCAGTGCAGCCATTGGTGTATATAACATGGGCAGCCCACCTGCTGGAAAATGAATTCTTCCTGATTGGTTCGGATAATAGAGGGTGATCAAACCCCATCCTTCGCAAATCAGGTCCACGCTTCTCCTGGCTGGTGAAAGCTGGGTCAAGCCACCCATGTCCATTGCTAATGGAAATAATCAAATGCCCTCAAAGAAACAAACCTGTCAGCCTCCCGGAAAGATGCAAAAATATGCTGCGTCCTCAGACATCACTGGATGCAGACAAACTTTCTAGCTCTGACCCCCATCTTCACCCTTGCTTTCCTAGGCAAAGACATTAAGGAAGTACTCTCTGTAGTTAGACAGTGCATGTGCTTCTCAAACATCTTTGAAACTTATGACTGTTTTAAAAGCCTTTTTTTTTAAAACAGACAATGTTACCATCCTTTAATAAGGAGTCGTTTTATTAACTATTTGACTCTTATCAATTGTGTTTATTGAACCAATTGGCTAGATGAAAGAGAAGATCTTGTTTTGTGGCAGTTCTAGAATATTTAAGGTAGGAGCCTTCCACATGGAGTTAGAATGGAATTCCTGTGAGCCTATAGCTCTAGGGAGAGTAAAACTTGTCTTGAGAAATGTAACAGCCAGATCCTCCTATGGTGTAAATTAGCATAGCCAGGACATTCTGTTGCCACCCAGAGCTATGCCTTTTCATCCCAGCTGAAGATCTAGCTCTAAAACTCTCTGCTGGGGCTATTGGGTGTGTGCAGGTAGCTGAATATTAGAGAGGCCAGACCAGCACATGTGGAGGTTTGAAACATTTCTGAAGTGCCACAAAATGGCGTTGCCAAAGGCAAAGAGCGTGACTCTCATTCCAGCGAGGCAGCTGGCTATGTCAGTGGTATGTTAGTGCTGCCTGCTATTTGGGAAGGAATGGGTCTGTGCTGCTGTTACATGGGAATGCAGCATCCAGGGATGTCGGAGGGATTGGTGGCGAGTGATGTTGTTATTCAGCAAGACCAATTGTTCGAGTAAAGACATTCCATCTCTGTCAGGGGGGCTGCCGGCCGTAACAGGCTTGGCTGGCAGCACAGTGAAAGAGACAAATCGAGAGCTGGTTTTCTGCAGGGAGAAAGATGAGGAGGGATGTTAGCACAGAGATAAGTTTGGGGGTTAGGCATCTAATATATTCCCCCCACAAGTAGAGAGAGTGGAAGACCTTGTCTATGCAGTTCAATAAAGGCAGAAGCTTTTCCCCCCAATCTTCTTTGAAAACCAAAGGTGGATTCTGTCCAGTGTTGAAAGAGTGTTGAAAGGGTCAGATTCACAGGGAGGGTCACGGAAATATCCTCCCCAAGTCAAATCTGTAACCACAGAAGCAGAAAGGGAGGGAGAAGGAAGAACCACGCTTTGGGGCAGGGACCATCTTTTCATTATGTTTGTACAGCTTTCAGCACAATGGAGTCCTGATCCCTGATCCAGGGATTCTATGATCACGACAAGAATCACCAGCCTTTATGAAAGTGAAGGGACGAGGAGAATAGGAAAGTCGCACACAGACTTTGATTTTTCACCAGCATCACCTCCCATCCTCACACCCCTTCCTGCTTTCCCCGCTCAGCATTGTTGTTTCCCTGCATCTTTCTACCTCCTGCTAAAAGCCACGTGGCTATATTTACAGATTACCAGCAAGAGCTGTACCCCAAGTTCTCATGGCTTCACTAGGAACTCTAGAAACCAGAAAGAGAACCTTCAAGGAAAGGCCCACATTGGAATCAAGAAGGGCCTAACACCCCATAATTGTCCAGTCAAAGGGTGTTCCTCTGACCCAGACTGGGAGGTAAAGCCACTGCCTTCTCCATGGTATCTATAGCATGTTAGCTCAGTTTACATTCACTGGGCTTAGCTAACCTAAAGCTAGGTCCTTTGATAGATGGTACACCAAACCAATTATCACTCGTACTGTATCTTCTTGATGTCTCTTTCATGGCCCAAAGCAACTGATATATAATTTTTTAATGCCTGGGGTCAACTCCATCCCAGAGTTGAACATCCTGAAATCATCAGTTTTTCTGGTCCATCAGTTTCAGTTTTTGCTTCGTTTGGAAATGACACCCTAATATTTACACCTACATTTAATGTCTATGCTGCTGAATTCCCCGGTGATATTGGTCAATTCATCACAGATGACAGCTCTCTTGATGAACTGTGGGCATCAATCAACACTGGACAAAAGCTGCATGAAGCTTTCGGCCCTGTGGTTCACAGCTTGAGGTCTGCACCCTGGGCGAGCAGAGTAATTTTACCTTCTTTGGAGGTGATCTTGTACAGGCTGCAGCTTTCACTGGTTTGTATGGAATCCTAACAGGGTAGGGTTTCTCTGCCCATGCTGTGCATTGTTAGCCCAGCTCACAGTGCAAATGTGCCAGTCAATTATCCTTTCATCAAAGAGAAGAATTTGTCAGTGATTGTTGGTGGTTTGGAGCATATCAGACTTTTCTCCTCACCTCCTCACACTATGCCATGTCACTGATGATGTCCACATCAAGTGAAATCTCACAAAATGCCCCCTGTCCCTTAACTCTTTCCTTTACACTGAGAATGAGAACAGTAAAACCCCAAAAGTGACATTCTGAATCTCTGCTCATTCAGGGCCCGGGATGTCAATGGGAGTCATTCCATGGACTTCAGATCAGGCCTTCAAAAGTTCGACACCAAGTACCTCCCAAATGTGGAAATAGGGTTTAGGAGTGCTTTCTGCACCCATTGCACCTTCATCAGCATAGCCCACGGAGAATCTGTCACTGCCACCTCCTTCTGTGAGCTCGATTCTCCCCATGCCCATCTGAATTAGTGCATTTCCAATCACTTGTGCATTTGCTTCTGTGGGCCTAGCTCGCTAACTCACTGAAACCCAGGAATTGCTCTCACACAACAAAACTCCCCTTTATCTTGAGATGCAGCATCTTTGCCAGCTTAGCCACTCATTGCCAGAAACATCAGCTGATTCCTGAGCAATTACAGCAAAACAAAGAGACGAGTCAATTCTCTTCTGTGAATTAGAAGTAGGGAAAATTCCCACAAATGGCCTCAATCCGGCTGTGTCTCCATGGGGCTGTGAAGTTCGCACATTTGCAGGGATGTTTCTCCTGCCTGGCTCTGCCGCTCTATTACATCAATTATGGCACCAAAACTCAACTTCTTGTCAGGTTGCTAGCAAGATTAACTCCTCAGGAAATCACTTTTGGTTCCTCTCTTATAAGCAACAGGGACTTGAGTAACTCATCTCTTTCCTGGAAGTTTCTGCTAGGATTGGAGCAGCTGTAAGTCTGTTGCCTTGTTGCACTGCCTCTTGTTCCAGACATCAGCATATCAGACATGACCACCTTGAGGAAGCAGGAATTTTAACCCCATCTACGCGTTGCAAGATGGGCAGGTTTATATTAAATCTCTGGTTCAAAGATTTGTTAGGCAGTTGGAAATTTTCCATTCAAGGGAAAAAAATCTTTCAATGAAAAATGGCCTTTTTTGACAAAGCAATTATCTCATTACAATGGGCCTTTTTGAAAAAAAAATTAATTGGGGTGTTGGTTTTTCAATAAAAACAGAAAAATAGAGTAAAGACATTTTTGAATAAAACAACAAAAACAGAAGTATTTTCAGTGCATTTTTATGGAGAAACAATTCACTTCCTGACCAGCTTTATAAGGGAAAAACAGAGTCCAGAGTAACGAGGCATAACCTATGTTGGAGTAGCTCCCCTTATACGTCCATCTAGCACAGATCTGAGGCAGCAGCACCTGTATTGAGTGGTTCTCCTCTGGGAGTCATTCTTTGTTGATCCAGCAAGCTGCGTGAGCCGGCTAAAGCCCCATGGTAATTTAGTTTTATATGAAGTGGGGAAAGATCCAACAACCTTGGTTTAATGCAGAAACTCCTCATGGTGAAAGGCCAGGGAAACAGCCCTTAGATAGGAAAGAAAAGCAGGAGAATCCTAGTGAAGAGTTAGTTAAAAAGACAGTCTCTCATCTGCAATTGCTCGCATGCATTATTCCAAGGGCCTCATCAGAACATACCCTAACTGCAGATGAACTAGATAGAAGAAGGACAAGTTCTTCCAGTACAATTGTGCCCCAGAAACATTCTTTCCCAGTGCACCACTCACCCAGCCAGCTGTGTAATTGAGACCATTAGCGGCATTCTCATTGGAGCTGTCTCACTCTTCCTTGGCTAAGGGTAGTGCTGAGTTCCTTCCCAGAATCCACTGATTGAATCCATTCGTAAGTCCCTACCTGACAATTAGGCTCCCATGCATGAACCAGGTTATTTACCTGTTAGTTTGTTAGTTAGCAAGATGCTTCTCTAAAATATAACCCTGGCAGGAAACTGTTCAGCACTATCTAGCTGGCACCCTGGTTCCAAATGCTCTTCATAAAATAAGACACCGGTATTGAAGAAAGACACCATTTTAATGGCCAATCAGGCAGCAATGCTGTGATCTCCCTCACAGTAGGTTTCATGCTCAAACCTACCAGTTCTAGGTGTCAAATGGACTGGGTATAATGCAGGGGTGGACAGCACATGACAAGATGTGGAGACCACATCTGAGCTTATCCCTTCGTACCTTTGCCTCTGCTGCACTGAAGCTCATGTGTAATAGATGGGTTTAGGTCACAGAGTTGCTGACACTAGTGGAGGAAGGAGACAGGCCCAGGACAAAAGTAAACAGTGGAGTGTTCCACCCTAAAAGGGAATATGGGAGATGAGATACAAGGGCTCGTGGAACGAGCACCTGCTGTGAGTCATCAGCGGGTAGTGGGAGCTCTCAGACTAAACACGAGCCTCTGCTACTTGAGCTGAAGGGCCGAGCGCCTCACTTCGCAGCTGTAGCGAACGTATTAACCTCGTATTCGAACCAGCTACTAAAGGGGGACATTTCAGCAAAGGGTTGGCAGCCGGGTAAAGAAGCGGGAGGCAGCACTTTGGGTCTCAGCCGGTGACCAGCACGTAGCCACGTGTCAGTAAAGTTTCCCCTTCCTCCCACTCAGCATGACGTAGCCAAGCAGCCTTGGCCCAAGGATTTGTTGCCCAAGGCTGAAGACGGTGCAGCCTGAGAGGGAAGGAGCAGAGGAGCTTCCAAGATTTCCACTTCCCTGCAGAGCTTACACCCAGTCTGGGTTCTGACGGGTGGAGAAGCCAAGGGCCGATCTGAATCCAATGGTGACATAGAAGCTCTGCTTGTTCTCCCTTTGCCCTGATCACCTGCCCCACAGCCACCTCTCTCCGACATGCATGTTGTTACCTCACTGGGCATCGCTTACAGGCGTCGCCCCCAGCGGCTAGGTGCATCGGTTCTCCAGGAGAAGGGTTTCTGTGTGGTAAGGGAATTGGTGGCCATTATCTACAGGGTCCTCACCCTTCAGAGAGACAAGTTCCAATAAAATATATTCCCTCATGCACCCTGTCTTTCTAAGACCCTGCGGGACATCATCTACACAGCTACAGCTATTCTCCTCACTCGTTAGTCGTCTGTCACATCTCCACTTGGGAAGGCCTCATGGCCCAGTGGGTAGGGTCCCTGGCGGCAGGCAGGAGCCCTGGTTTCCGGTTCTGGCTCTGCCGCCGACTCGCTGTGCGACCTTGAGCAAGTTGCTTTCTGTCACGGTGCCTCAGTTTCCTGCTCTATCAGGTGGGCTTAGGGCTACCCGGGTGATATGCTTCAGCTTGGCTTCTGCAGGTCAGGCTAAAGGATGCTGACGTTGCCTTCCATTGCCAGCCATTGCAGGCCAGAGTCACGCGTTGAGGAGCTGGCTAGGGGAGAGCTCTGCCTCAGTCTGATCTTGAACCTGAAGCCAAGACGTTAGCTGTTGTCTCTTGCTGCTCCCCTGTAAATCTTCTCCGCTCTGCTAACACAGATACATACAAATGAAGCGAACCCCTCCCTCCTTTTCCACCACCTCACACGCTTCACAGTGCTGCAGTTGTGGCTGGGTGAGTGAGAGCACTTCAACCCCACTCATCCTTCAGATTAAAGAGAGATGTTTGAACTGCAGGCAATTTGCACTTTGATGGTTCTCAGAACAAAGGCCAGGCCGTCCAAGTACCAGGCGATACCAAAATAAAATGAATAAGTGCCTGTTTGAGGCAAAGAGGGAATTGGCTGCTGCACGGTGGAGTGAGATCAATGTACATTGCCAGAATACCCAAAATTATTCTGTGATGAAGGGAAGAGATTTTACTTTAACAAAAAGCCACCCCCCAAAATATTGGACAGCCAAGGAGATAAATGTCAGCGATCTTCAGGAGATCAAAGTGTCTTTGCCTCATGCACAGAGGTAGAAAATCTTCACAGGAACACAACTATAAATCACAATTCCCCAGGGGAACACAAAGTGCGCTGCCTTCTCTTCGCAGACGGGATGTGCCTCATGATGACTGGGGGGTTGTTTTTCACTCTTCACCATTTGCAGGTTCTTGGCTCTGGCTCCAGCCCCAGCTAACGAAGTCGTTGCCGATCAAGAACAAAAGGTGTTTACTGGCATTCAGAATTGCAAGCCACCAGCATGGTGGAAGGATGGTCCAGTGGTTAGGGGACTAGCTGGAGACCTGGGTTCAATCCTTTGCTCTACCACACCTTCCCTGGGTGACCTTGGCCAAGTCACTTAGTCTGTCTGTACCTCAATTCCCCCTCTGCCAAATGGGGATTGTAGCTCTTCCCTACCTCACAGAGGGCTTGTGTATATGCACCTTAGATAGGTGGGGACAAGTTATTAATAGAAATGGTAGGAGGCTTCTGGTTATGATGTTCCATGAGATCCACAGCTCTTGTCGCTAGTGCCTCAGGAGCAGGCCAGGAAGTTGAGTAGGATTGTAATAGTGCTGTGCCTCAGTTTTCCGCCTCTGTAAAATGGGGATCCGGAAGTGAATCCTTATTGGGGTAGTGTTGGGGCCAGTATGTGCGCTTCTTTAATTCCATTTCAGCATGTCAAAGCACTCTTTTAGGAGATACTTACAACAATGACACTTTTATGCCTTCCTGATTTAGGGGGTGATATAAGGTCTGCCTCCCCGTGGCCCTAAGGGACCATTCTAGCATCTGGGGATTGCTGGAGCATAGGGACACCCTGCCCATGTCTCCTTTCTCTCCAAGACTTCCTATACCAAGAACTGGGTCCTGGTATCTGAATAGTGTCCAGTTGTCTCCTAGGAAGCTGTCCTGGAAAAGATCCAAAGGATCAGCCCAACTTAATAATGTGCCACTGCTTATTCCTCATCCGATATGGCAAACCCTTCCTTCCCAAGATGCAGATCTAACCTCTTACGCTGGCCTCTGGAAATATGTTAATGTTTGAGGTCAAATATTAAGTCAATGGAATGGTGTGAAGGGGCATTTAATTGTAATTACACTCTGCACTTCTTCTGAACCTTTTGCTGGAGGGGCTGAAAGTGTTCTCTGTGCGTCTGAGTTAATGTGCTAATGCAGTGGGATCTCGCTCATCCATCCATGGTGTGGATGCAATAAAGCTCTGTAGAAAGAACATAGAGTTAAATGTTCATGGTATCCCCACCTTGGTGACACTGAGGGCCACCCTGACAGCAGCCTGAAGGCTACTCCTGATTGGTGTTTACACTTACCATTGAAAACTTTGGCCTTGGGCCTGCAATGAGCTAGTGTGGTTCTGAGGGGGTGATGATGTGTGCCCATGCTGAGCTCCCTACAGGACCAGGGCCTAAATTAGATTTGTTCATGCTTGGGTCCCCCTGGAGAGGTGAACAGAAACTGCAGCAGTAATCGCTGGCGGTGGGTCAGCTTTGTTCTTGCCCCCTACCTCCACAGTGAGGGAGCTTCTTCATCCATCTTTTAGGAGCCTCTCTAGGCCCTTTGGTCACCTGATGTGCATGCTTGTGGAGACTGCAGAGAGGCTCCCTCTCTGAGACACCAGCCCTCTCCCAGCATTTCTGCCGCAGGATTTTCTCTGAGCTGATGGAAATCTGCTCCCCAGCTCTAAACCAATAAAGCCGCCTTCTTTTCGTGGAGATTCCTGATGCCTTTCTCTGGAGGGTCAGCGTGGCAGCTGAGCTGGAATATTGAATCAGCATCTCCGCGACATGCAGTACGAGTGTCTGGAGAAGAACAATAAGCAATTTCCGAGCCCCTGGATGCACTAACATTTTCTCTGCTGTGAATTTGTTTAAAATTTGTTTAAGGCGAAACCCCAGCGATGCAGTTCCTGTTGTTTCAGTGATATTTTTGCACATGCTACGATTTGCATAATGGAAATTCTGGTACCCTTTCTCTTGGTTTGCAGACAGACTTTGCTGCATGGGAGGTCATTGCATCAAGATTTTAGTTTATTAAAAATTGAAAATAAAGCTCCAAACCCTACTCGTCTCCCCCGTGTGACTAATCCCCTTGAAGTCGATGGGATGACTCTGAAAAATAAGGAGAAGAGGATTCGGTCCACTAGGGACTGAAATTCTTCAGACAATTATATGCATCACCATAGTTGCAAAACCAAACCCAATGTGGTTGACCTGAATAAAAGTGTTCAGAGAACTGGAGCAGCTAAGGCCTAGATCCAGTGAAACACTTAAACATATGCGCAACTTTTAAGCCATAAAGTCATTGCGGGGTAAGACTGTGGCTGTGGTTGCAGAGAGCAAAGGTCATCCTCCATCTTGGCATGCAGGGTTTTGCAGGGTGAGATCTGCACAGAACAGACCGTGGGCAGGCAACCGCTTACTGCAGCCTCCAGTTGCTATATTATATAATGTTTAAATGAACATAATGTAATTGCTAGACACACGCTGTCATTGCTTTCATGGAAGAACAACATGAGGGGGCTATTAGGCAGGCGTGTGGTGTAATGAATAGCATGCTTTACT
The DNA here is from genome assembly GCA_007922155.1 of Mesoclemmys tuberculata. Lineage (NCBI taxonomy): Eukaryota > Metazoa > Chordata > Testudines > Chelidae > Mesoclemmys > Mesoclemmys tuberculata. The sequence goes on from ML675648.1 coordinate 2,628,060, forward strand.
CGGAGTAAGACGACCTGGGTCCTATTTCCAGCTCTGCCACTGACCTCCTGGGTGATCTTGGGCAAGTCACTTGTCCTCAGATGCAAGTTTATTAGACAGTCTCATCATTTTTGGTGGCCTGGATCCTGCTTTGTGAGTATGTGGGCGTGGCAATGCTGGAAAACAATGGCGCACATCTTCAGCACAGCTCCGGCCAAGTCAATGGAGCTATGCCAACTGACAGCGGCTGAGGTCTGGCCCAGTGTTTACACTGCCTGTAACTCCAGAGCTCTGCCTCCTCACCGCTGCAGTATTCCCTCATCTTTTGTACCCATCACCTCATTTTCATGGTTTTGTAAGGAAAGGAGCTCGTTTTTCCATTAGTGGCATTGGGACTGGGTCTCGATGGTGTTCCTTCAGTTGAAAGGTGTTGCACCCATGTCACATTGGAATAAGACAGTGCTGAATCAGGTCCTTTGTCTTCAACAGAAGTTTAGGTTTCAGTCCTGCAAACTGATCCAGGCAGATAGACTTTTTTTGCCCGCTGAAGACAATGGGCTTTGCATGGGTGAAGGGGGCTGTCTGTAGGATTGGGGCCTTGCTCATTAAAATGGAAAGCTGGAGGCCTTGTGTTTAAATACAAAGTGACTGTTTAATGTGTTATGTTTGAAGGCTTCAGGCATCTCTTCTCTGTAGGTTCTCATACCTTGCCAATCACAGGCAAGGGTTATCCTAAGGGCTTTCCAGAGGGGTGTTAAAAATGGGTTGATGCATCTGATAAAGGTGAATTTTGATCCTTCTGTTTTCCCATCACTGATTGCTCCTCTTTGCTCTCCTGTGACCTTGGGATGGGACTCTTTTGAAGCCGAGCTTAGTGCTTTGCCAAGTGGGCTGTTAAAATATTGAGGAAATGTAGAAAGTGAATAACATATTTAGCCCTTCAAAGCAAATGATAGATTTGCTTCTAGCAAAGCCCCAGATTGTCATGATTTATCCTCCTTTTCTCTGTATCCCTTTAAAAATAAAAAATATAACGAAAAACCCTCTTATTGAATGTAGGTGATGTATTTTTGACAAGATTGATTTTTGACCTGAATGTGCCTAAGCTAAATGAATCAACATAGTCAATTTCCCCTGCCTGTGTCTGAAGAACAGCCAACTTGATAATTACATTTTTCTTTCACTTGAAATGCTTTAGCTCTGGCCCTTGTTTACCAGCCCCAGATATATCTGCATTGTGCAAACAGCTCCTTGTGAAATGGTTAAATTCACATAGAAAAGGCGGGGGAGTTGCATTTCCTTTTGATATGGCCCTCACCCCTTTTCCATAACAATAAAGCCAGGTGGTTTAATATTGGATATTTTTACACCTGGTGTCCACAGTGCTGAGATTCCAAGCAAGAGGCTGTGCTTGAGTTTTTCCAGTTGGGTTTAGAAGTGCCAGACACTTTATGGGAAGACCTGTTGTCTTATGGGGCTTTCACTAGGGTATTGCAAATTCTAGACGCTTGGTTGAGCATCTCGACTTTCTGCTGCTTATCTGAGCTGAACCCAAACGCAACCATTTGGAAATTCTTCTCTCCGTAGTTTGGAGTAGGCTGGATTGCAGAGAGTTCTTCAATGCCTACTGTTTTCTCAGAGATAAAAGAAAGCTAGCACAGGAGCCGGAACTCAGGGCAAAGCTACTGCCGTTTGGCTCATTTTAAAGCAAAAGAAGAGAAATACTTTGGGATCCATACGGGTACTGTCCTCAACAGTACCGAGGAGATCAGGTGATACGATAACCGGAAGCATTGTTACATATTTAGCCACTGTGTTTTGCTAACAGGAAGGAAAAACAGCTGGAAGTTCTCTTCTCCTGCCAGCCACAATTGGCCTTCACAATGCCTGGCTCTGAGTTAGGCAGACCTGATATTCCCCAGACCAGCCCCTTTCTGGTGCACATCTGAGGTTCCCTTACCGGCTGAGAGGTTTCTGGTTTTCTGACTGAGGTTGTAGGGCCAGAATCATAGCCTGCCTGGTGATGGGTTTGGGGGATTTTCATTTCCCAGCTGCTGTCTATCTTCCTTCTGCCCTCAATGCCTCCCTGCTCAGGGAGAATCTGATTCAGGGCTGCCCAGCTCCCTCCCTGGCTCTGAGTGAAGACATGGAGGATACAAAGAGATACCGTTTGTTTCGTGTCACATTGCACATCCTCACTGCCCTTTAAACCTGTGAGTGCAATGTCCTGGCTAGTCTTCAGTCTCTGACCCCTGTTGACTGTGAACACTTTAGAGCAAGGATTGTCTTTTACTTTCATGTCTGTACAGCACCTAGCACTAGAGAGTCCTGGTCTATGAGTGGGGCTTCTAGACACTATTGCAAGACAAACAATAAATACTGGCTCTGACCCCACAGCTGTCAGTGGCATTGAACCCAGGACCATGAGCACAGGCTTCTAACCATGTGAGCTAATCATCCCCCTTTCCTCTTTTACTGATAAGAAAGCAGGTGGCTATATAGCTGCTGGGGCTAACCACTAGACGGCGACATGATTGTAAATATTAAGCCGGCATTCTGTTACTTACAATGCAAATGCTAAAACCTCAGCAGCTCGCAATCACTGCTTTAGAAGCAGGTCAAGTACCCGTGGTCACAGAGCTTCATACATTTGTTAAGAGCAGGTATTTTAAAAGTGGCAGATTTGCATATTTATATCCACACAATAGAAGCTAAGCCACGGAGAATAACCTTGACAGAAGCCTGGGGACAGAAAGGCTCGGAGAGCTTGTTCAATGGTATTATCTGCTCCAGATAAAGTGATACGTGATCCAGCTGATAATGCCTGGAAATATGAGGTGTTAAGTATCCAGTTGAAGGTGAAGTGCAAAGAAAAAATGAAAACTGAGGTCTTCTCTATGTGGAGAAATTGACTGGAATAACTATAATGGATAAGCTATTCTGGGGTAGCTTCCCATACAGACCCTCTATTCTAGAATAAAGTGGAAGCTATTCCAGAAGAGCTTATTCTGTTACAGCTATTCCAGTCAATTGCCCCATGTAGCTAAGGCCCGAGTAATGACAAGAATAACACATCCAACTCTTCCACTAACCGGCTGTTAAGGTTACTCAGAACACAAATAAGTTTTGCAGAGGTGATTTGAAATTGTTCTTTTCCTCCCGCTCTGTGGAAATCCTATTATTCATTTCCTAGTTCATTCTGTGACATGCCAACCCTTGCATAGCATTTCTGATATTACAGAACGTTGCATTCTGGGATGCGTTCTGCTGACTTGGAAGGATTCTTTTTATTAAAATGGGTTGAGATTTTAATTTGATTAAAATTCGATTTTTTTTTTTTGTCCATGACATTTTCAATTTTTGGTGAAAATAAAAGCTTGAGAAAAATATTGGTGATAATCTGGCAAAAAATGGGTGTGTGTTTGTCCACCAGCTTTAACGATTATTGTTGATTTTCTTATTTATTATCCAAAAGGGACGTGCACGTGGCAGGGGGAATAATTTTAGAAATATTAGCTACAGTGTGATTTCTGTAGCAAATGCTCCTGCAGACTCTTCAGTTGGGGACATTTAGTGGGAATTTTTGGGCTTTCATTTTGGCTTTGCAGTTCACAGTGGAACAGCCTCCAAAGGAGATGCAGTGCCTTTTAAAGTGAAGCTGTTTCTAACATAGAGACGACTCCACCTCTGACCCAGCAACCACCTAGTCCTTTCCCACTGGCAGACCCTTATGCCCTGACAATGAAGAAGAGGTTCAAAGTGTGAACGGAGACGTAGCAGGAGTGGGCAGGAGTTATTGTCAGAGCTGGTAAAAGTATGTTAATTTTTTTTGCAAGAAATTTAGATGAATTCCCCCCCCCCCAGTTTCCCATGAAATTGTTTGGTTTTGCTGACAAAAAAATCAAAACTTGAAAAATGTTTGGTTTTCAAAATATATTTTTGGTAAAAACATGTCAGTCTTCAACAACCATTTTGGGGATAAAAAGAAATTTGGGGTTTTGTTGAAAAAAAACCTCAAAAACTGAAAAATCATAGTGAAAAGTTTTTGGTTGTCTTTTTTTATGCTGAGAACCCAGAAAACTTTGTTGAAAGAGAATTCCTCCCCCCCGGGAAAAATGTTTTGCTGTAAAGCCACTTATTGGCAACATTACTTTTTTCTAAGTTACTTATACAGACCCCTCATCACATGAGTTAATGTCTCTATTTTACACCCCCCCCCAAGGCTCAAAAGAGCTATTATCTCCATTGTACAAATGGGGAGCTAAGACACCGAGAGGCTTGCCTGAAGATCACATGGATTCTGTAGCGGATCAGACACTTGACCCCAGGTCTCCGCGGCGAGGGCCTAATCACTGGACCATCGTTTCTCACTTACAGCAGTTCCTCTTAAATTAGGGATATTCACAAACTCCACTGACCTCAGCCCTGATCTACAAAACTCAGGGATTGGCTGTCAGCGCTTGCATTCATTGTCCCCATCTTCCTTGTCAGACTGGACTGCCCAGGCGCAAACAGAGCTGCCTGCACGACTGGACCCAATGCAAGCTACAGCCTGTGCACTCCCTGCCTATCTAATTCCTTCAATTGCTCAGCAAAAGACGCATCCTGGCTGCAGCAATCTGCGTCACCGCAGGGCTGCTGCAGCATTTCTCGACGGCAAGAGAATAAAGAAGTTGTTGGCTTTCCCAGGCTATGTGCTCAGCCCATGGGGCAGCGGGGAGAGCATCTTACGTAGCCCGCAAGGAATGTTCTGCTGCTATGACTGGCCATTGCTCCCAAGGATCTTGGCAGATTCAGTGGGAGGGAAGGGTACTGGAATAAGAGACCTTTGAGCAGGAGGCCGATGGAAAACTCAGATGCAAGTGGAGCTGTTGCTGACGCTGCCTGATGGTGGATCTGGGATCAACTGGCGAAGTCTGGTTTTCTGAAGCAATAGGGAGCTGAGCCACTTATTAATGTCAAGGCTTAGGAAAACAGCACGGAGTTGTGCAATGGTCCATTAGCCAATACAGCTCCTGGCAAGTGCAGCCCTCTCTAGATCTCCAATGGCAGCTTAAAATCCAGCATTGTTTATTTCCACTCCTCTGCTTTAGCGGTGCCAGGTTTCATTAAACTACAAGACTTCATTTCCAAGCACTAATGACAGTCACTTGTGTTCACGCTGGGATCACCCAGGCCCACGTTATGACTGTCTGTCAATTACACTCCTGGTGATTTCCAGACAGTCCCAAATGGTTCCCGAGGAGAGCGTCTGCTATTGGCATCACTTATGTGACAGCCAGAAGGCTGGAAAGAGAACTTCTGATGCAGGGCACAGTCAGTCCTGTGGATCAGGTGTGCTGTAGTTTAATATCTGATGCACCCTCCGTTGGGTGATGATACCTGACTTTATAGGGGTATGAGTGGGGTGACCTAACCGAGAGGGGAAAGGTCTAGTGGGAGCTTTTAGAGGCCTAAGGGACTCAAGAGCAGAAATGCCTTTGGCCTCCTGTGGGACCTGTACTTCAAAATCCATTATGCAGTCTTGAAAAACCAGCACTGTAACTTCTGTGGCCCTGGGTGACCTTAATTCATATTTTCACAGCCTAGTGCGTCACTTAGAGAAAGCTCGACATTCCATGAACAATACAGAGCATCAAATCATTGTCAGAGGTGCTCCCAGACCACAGGCTTCCTCACCCTTCTCGATGTGAGAGCTGACATCAGAAGGGGTCAGCATACACCTGAATGACTAGACCAGAAGTAGGAGCGTCCGGAATCCAGGATTTAGAACCCATTGGAACTTCATGAGGTTCTAGGTATCTAAACCTTGCAGAAAGCTGGTTTCTGTTTTGGGTAGAGAAATAGGGATACAAAGGGGGAAACAATGTTGTTGTTTAACATTTATATTGCATTAGTGCCAAGGGGCCAACCCAATTGGGACCCCATAGACCAGCACAGAGACAATGAGAGCCACTGCCCCAAAGAACTTACAGTCCGAAAGACATGACAGATGGATGAGACAAATGACACACCAGGGAAAGGGGCAGGGAAGGTAAGAAAGAGGAAGTGTGCAATTCTGAGCTAATCAGGAGCTGTGATTACAGTTTGTAATCTGGCTTGCCGTTGTCAGGTTGGTGGCTATTATGATTAAATAACCAATTGCTGTAGTGCCTAGAAGTTCCACTTAGGGGTCCCCATTGTGCAGGCACAGCACACACATAGTCAATAGATAGTCTCTGCTCTAAAGAACGTAGCCTCAGTCTGTGGGCAAGGTGAGAGCAGAGCTGGGAGATTGTATGAAATCTCAAAACCACTTGAAATGAAAGCCAGGCAGGTTTTGTGACACTTTTTAGGACTCACTCCTCATCTTCTCTTTTACAAAGTCAAACATTGCATTAAATCTGCTCGACTGCATCTTCCCATCTCACCTCACCTCACTTTCCAGCCTTTTTAAATAAAAAAATATGAACTATAGATGGCACGGAAGGAAGTGCAGAGAGTGGTTTAGAGGTCAGGAAATCACTAGACATTTTTCAGCTAATCCCTAGTTACCACTCTCTTGCTTCTGGAGAACATTGTGTTCCCATGTGGCTTTTTCACTGGTATGTGAACTGCTTGCCATTTAATGATCTAATTTAACAAACCTTGACGATTCTGTTAGCAAACATTTTCTAGATTCTCTGCCCTGTGTTTTGGTTCAGCAGTGACCCTTACGCTGGGCGAGCATTTCCTAAGACCCAGTGATGGGCCAGAGACTTCCCTATCATTCAGAAAAACCAAATCACATGGACAGCACCTACACCTTGAAAAACTGCAGCCATAAAATCGGACTGTTTGTGTGGGGAGAACATTTCCCTATTGTTCCACAATGCGAGAGCTCAGAATGGTAGGACAACTACCTCTGGCACATAGGACAGGTGACTGGATAGGATATGAGAGAAAGAATGGGTCGTAGCACAAATGACATCCATATCTATGGAAGTCAGGGAGAGATTCTTGGGCCCATAAGGAAAATTCACTGGCAATGGATGAAACAGAAGCTCTGGAAGAAGTAGCAGGAAATGCAAGAATAGCGTCATGCTTGTCCTGCAGGCCTGTTCTAGCCAAATAGAAGTTCTGAGGGCGGGTGAACGGCTTTCCTGGGCTTTGATTTGGATGTCTTCCTTTCTGTCTTATTGAGAGGAAGTGAGAGATGAATTCATGACAGGCCCAGTCTCTTGATGACATTTTCAAATAAAACACAGCAGCGAGAGAGAGAACCAACAGGCTGAATTTGTGCCAGATTTTTGATGGCACTCACAAGCTGTCACTGTGAATCTGCTTCCCCCAAGTTGCTGAAGGACTTTGGGAGGAAAACCTGTGCTCTGAGCTCTTATTCTGGGTTCTTTGTCTAGCTCCCTTTTTAACCTTTGAGGTCATTTGTAGAGACAGAGAGGAGATGCCCACCCGATGCCAGCCAGCAAGTTCCACTTTTATTAAGGTTCCATTTATAAATAATATATAAAGCATTAATAAATTAATAGGTGTTTTAACAAATGGTTAATCCATTGTTAGAAAGCCTGACGGCTTGCTTATAACTATGGATTAAAACCATCTAGAACACATTCTACTGATGGCTTCTAACCGTCTCTAACACATGCTATTCATATCTGTGACCTATTTATAACATCTATTTATTGACTCTTTATAAACCACTTCTAAGTTGAATCTTAGTATAAAATGTAACTGGCCAATGCACCTTTGGCCTACACCCCAGGCGCATCATGTCGCAGGGTAGAGAGGTGATAGATCATCTGGAGGAAGTGCACCTGGGTTATTGCATTTCTTCTTGGACACTATGTCGTTAGGATACCGGCAGACTGCAGGGGACTCGAAGAGAACCAGCAGTCATCAGAACAGGAATGAGAGTTACTGACATATGAGGAATTAAAAAGAGCTACCTATGTTTCCCTTGACTAAGAGATGCGGGGTCTTGACTATATCCTTCAAATATTTGTGGGATGTTGACTCGGATGACAAAAGGAAATGACTTTGGGTGGTACAAAGAGCAATGGGGTGAACTTAAGGAGAGGAAAATGTAAGACGAGTGTTATGCAAAGTTTCCTGACAGTGTGATCTATTGAGCTGTGATAGCATCCTGGGAGTCTCATTGCTTGGAATCTTCAAAACTAAACTGGACAAAATGTACAATGAGGAACAAACTTTTAAATTTCAGGCATACAGAGACAGAAAAGACTGGCTGGGTCACAGAGCTCATGACAAACTGACCCCTGTCTGGTCCATTTATCTCAGAGAGCTCCGGGAAAACCAGCTACCTAAAGACATGGCTGCACAGTCAATTTAGTCACACTAATGGCTTAAGAGTTCCTCATTGAAATAAACACCCAATAACGTGCCCTAATTATTTCCATAACCTATCAGTTCAATCCAGCAAGACAAAGTGCTCAAGACCATGTTCATTCCTGTCTGGCTGCGCAGATGTTCTTGAGTTCTAGTCCAAATCTACCTCTGCTGTGTGTTACCTACTAAGCAACACCGTTTGGAACTGGCTGCGAATACTATGACCATTGAGACGACAGATTTATGCCAGTGCATCCATCTTCACTGTTGTCTTGTCCCCCCACTTCTGTTTATTTTTTTCTATTCTTGCTGCATCTTGTCCTAGTCTCAGATTGTGAGCTGTCTGTGGCAGGGATTGCCTTTGTCTTCTTTGTTTGTCCAGCGTTTAGCATAACGGAGTCCTCGATTGAGGCCCCTATGTGCTACCATCATGTAAATAACAATAGCCATGACTTTAGCTTTGGGCAAGTCATCCATTTCCATTTGATAGCTGGGGAGGTGGAGGTTAATAGCATTTACAGTGGGCAGCAATGAAACTGGACATTTACTGCAATACCTGTTGTATTTTCCATCCTAAGCAGAAGGATTGCCACAAACACTATTGCGGAGTAAAGCTAGACATCAGGCAGGGGCAAATGTCTGTTTTCCAAATTGCATCCACTGTAACATCCCTACCGCAGTGCTGGAAGGGTCAGGCAGTTCATAGACATGACCAACAGTCTTGCTGAATTCAGAACAAACTGCAAAACCCATCTCTTCAGTTTAGCTTTTCTTCAACAACCTTCCCAAACATCTTCACACTTCCGGCGTGGATTTGCAAAATAAAACCACCATCATCAAAATCCCAACATTAACTTTAGGTTTGTTCTTTCCAGCAGCTGGAAGAGAGAGACTTTGTGTCCCCCTACTAGTGGAACATGCTCAGATACCAGGGTGGTGGGTGACCTTTTTAAAACCCTGACAGATGGATATTTGTAAAGCGCTACAGGGATGTTAAACAAAGAGAAAACGTAAGTTTCTCTACCATCCCGCCCTCCTAGCCCAAACTTTGGTGGTTTGAAATGGACTCATCCCGGGGTTTATTTTGCAAAACCAAACTCCAGATGATGTGGTTTTGCAAAGCCCCCACTGTTTTTGTCCCTCTCGGGCGCATCCGTTGGTGGTAGACGGGAGAGTCTCTTTCTCTCTCCCTCTCCAGAGACTCTGTCCATATCTCTTCTTCCCCAAGCTGGAGATGGGCCCCTGCAGGGACTGCATACTACTTTAGTACCCGCCATAAATAAAAGCTGCTATCAGGGAGAACAAAGAGCTGTGCAAGGCCAGCCGGAGCTGCCCAGGCAGGGTTGAGTGAAGGGGCGGACAGGGGGGCAGATGCGGCTGCATTTGGCCAATGGCTGCAGGGCTGGAGGGGAGCCCTTGGGTGGATTGTCAGAGTGACAACTGGCTTGGGGAGGGGCTGCTGGGTTTTGATTTCACACTAGGGACGTGCAGATGAACATTCACTTAAACTAATTAACTGGATGGAAGCTGCCTCCTCATCTGGCTTTGTCGACAACGGCTGGTGAGAGCTCATTTTTGTATCGGTTTATTTGTTCTGATAGCTGATCTTATCTAATTAGAGTATCGCCTAATGATGACTGGGTTGTTTATTTAAAGAAAAACAACCCACCACCAACAAAACAAACCCCAACCCTGCACACCACCACTTTCTTAGCTATCTTTGCAGCCTGTTTTAAGGGAGACTTGGCAGAAGGAGACTGGACCCGGAGGTTATTCGCTCCTCCCCTCTACATGCAAACCTTTCCTTCTCTGAAAAAGAAGGAACAGCAGTAGCTTGTTCTGTTTCTATTAAGTATGGCAACACGTTATTAGGGAGTTTGAGGACACGGGTTGAGGGTTGATGGTACGGAGAGAGGATTAATAGGAATCCTGCCCAGATTAGAGCAGCCAATACTGTAGCTAATGTGCTGGAGGGTTTACTTCTTTCCCCACATGGGTGAAAGATGGAATGATTGAGAAGTAACAAACACAGGCAGGGAAATAGGGAAGAGGGTCTAACACAAGCAGAATGGCAGCCTGCCAGAGCCTGGTTCTGAGAGAGGAAGTTCTGGGTTTGCGGCCGGGGTTGCTTGGGGAGGCGCCAAAGCCTGTGTTATTCAGGAGGTTGGTTACATGAGCAAAATGGTCCCGTCTTGGCTTGCCAGTCTATGCTGTCTTTGAAGAAGGACCCACCTTTCCATTCTGAAGGTTTCTCCAGGTATTTATATTGACCCCATCGTTACAAGCATGACCCAAACGTTAACGAGTTTATCCTCCGTGGTGCGGGGCAGGATTATCAGCCTCACGTCACAGTGGGGGAACTGAGGCACAGATAGGTGCATGACCCGCCTTCCAGCATTGCTGAACAGCCACAAAACCTACTGCCTTCAACTGGAACTAAAGTTACTCAGCTCAAGTGGCTAGGCCGAGGTCACTCAGGGAGGCTGTGGCAAAGATGGGAATTAAACTCAGATCCCCTGAGTTCCAGCCCAGTGCCTGAACAACAAGAGCATCCTTCCTTATTATTTATTAAAAAAACACGGGGGAGCTGTGCAAGTGGGAGGGTGGGTAGCCCCTCCACAGCATTAGGTCTTAGCTTCCAAAATACTTTCTTATATGACAATTGTGTTGCTGGAAATTAATGATGAAGAACCTTCAGCAGTGAATGGAGCCTGAGGTGTGTATAAGATGAGTGCCACCAGCAGACTGTACTGGGAACATGATAAAGACCTGCCTACTTCATTACCTTCCTTCCCAGTGGAGTGGAAATGTTCGGTCAGTGAATTCTCCTACCTGAAAAATGATCTGTACTTAACGACTGGATTGTATCAGCACCCAGCATTGAAATCAACAGTGCTACTGTACTCCCAAAGCCATGTACTATACAGTAGAACCTCAGAGTTACAAATACCAGCATTACGAACTGATCGGGCAACCACAGAAGTGCACACACAATCAGGCAGTCGCAGAGAAAAAAAAGCTAAATACTGTACAGTGCTGTGTTAAATATAAACTACTAAAAAAAGAAAGGGAAAGCAGCATTTTTCTTCTGCATAGTAGTGTTTCAAAGCTGTATTAACTTAATGTTTAGTTATAAACATTTGAAAGAACAACCATAATGTTTTGTTCAGAGTTACGAACATTTGAGAGTTACGAGCAACCTCCATTCCCGAAGTGTTCGTAATTCTGAGGTTCTATTGTACAACATAAGGAAGGATGGGAAATAGGGTCCCTGACTACTCCCACTGAAATTAAATGACATTTAGGCCCCCAAACTCCTGTAGGTTCATTTGAAACTCCCAGTCATATCATTTTGGTGCTTCTATGGCCTCATATCTGAGCCTTGCAAGCATTAATGGATTTTATCCTCATAAATAGAGGACCCCAATTGTCCCCTTTTACAGATGGGGAACTCAGGCAGCGTGAAGAGATTGTGTTATGTAAAAGAAGTCTGTGGCTGGGTTGGGAACTGAACCTCTGTTCATGAGTCTAAGTTCAGTACCCCACGCACTAGACCATGTCGTCACATTTCCGTTTTATTGGTATGTTTCAGAATGTTCAAATTTTGCAAGATCCTGCTGAATGCCAGAGGAAGAAGTTTTTCAAGTTTTGCCCTGCGTGTTTGTCTTTTGTTTTGGTTGTTCTAAATTAAAATTCAATGTCAATTTCTGGACAGTGAAACATATCATTAAATAGATACCCACAGCGAAACCAAAGTCACAACAGCGTCTTAATTAGCTGAAACTGCTGACAGATACAGCGACAGCTGCAGTCATCAGACAGCTACAGCAAAGCCAGGTCAGCCACTGGTAGACATTGGACTTACCATGGTAAAGGCCAAAATGCTCTTTTTGCTACTGGCATATAATGTGCCTTTAACCTTACATTGTAGCGATAGCTTGCCATCATCTTAGGGTGGCCACTGGCATTGCAGACTGGAATTTTAAATGCTGACAGATCCATTGTGTTGATTATATGGTATGCAAAGCATAAACAAATAGCAGCTTCCAGGAATGAAAGCAGACAGCTATGGAGAAAGCTGCTGTCTGACCCTTTGAAGACTGAAGGCTGGTTGCTTGTGTTTTCCTGCTAAGGCATGGACATTACATGCCAGATTGCTGGAGAAAGATCTTCCCTCCACTGTGTGCTGCATACCTCACTGTTTCTCTAATTGGCTATTTCTCAACATATCGGTGAATCCAGCTTATTAACTGCACATTGGAAAATCCTCATCATGGCCTTGAAGCATCACTCTGCTGCAGTGTCAAGCTCAGATGCGCTCAGTGGTGGTGAGGCACAGAAGCTGATTTCTGGGTCATGCGGCAGGGTTTGTTATTCTCATCCATGTGGAAATTGCCGGCATTGTCACAAACTCTACTGGAAGCATTCGCCAATGTGGCCCAAAGGACTAGGTTGTGCATGACTTGCTCTAGGTGTGCAATGGGCCTTTGCCTTTCACAGATGTTTAAAACCTGCAGCACAAAGCCCTGTAGCCTGTATTCACCAGCCTGGCCAGCAACTGCCTTGATTCTGACCCCTGGGGAAATGAAGCTAGAAGGAAGACATATTCTTCCAGCATCAGCACACTTCCCCCATGCAATCAAGTAAAGTGCCTGGCGTTTGCAAGCAAACTAAACAGCAAAGCAGTGCTGGAGGGGAAATTAAAATGGGAATCAGTTGGGAACAGAGGCTTAATACTGTGTTTAGCTTTGCTAGGCACTGAAAAATGTTTATTTCAAGCCTGAGGGGCTTAATAGAGGGCCACATAATTAAAAAGCATCAGCAGTTAAGGTCACTCTCTAAAATCTCTTCTGATTCCAGGGAGTGTCTGCAACAGTCAGGGAGGTGGGAGCTGGGAATTCCAGCTGGGGTTAGTTTGGAACTGGAAATGTCTGTCTAATACAGAATGATCTTAATTACAGATGCTTATTGAATATGTGGCCCCAGAGAGATGGGAATTCCAGCAGTAACCAGTTTGGAACTGGAAACATCCATCTAATTGTTGAGAAAAAAAACTATTATATCCAGATTTTCAGAGGAGCTGTCCAATTGACTTCGATGGCAATTGTGAATACATTTCAGCACCTTTGGAAAGCTGCTTCACATGGGTTTCAATTTAAAGACTACTTTTCCCTGCAATGCTGAGAAGCTGTGAAACATAATGAAACTGCACATGCCAGGAGAAAGAAGGAAAGGAAGAGAATCCAGACCGTATTTCTGTGTCATCTGCTGGACAGACGGCTCTGTGAGGTAGGATATGAATTTCTGCCAAGTCACACTACCTCGTGTTTTCTCCGTTAAAGGTGAACGAATGCTCTGAGCATGGCCCTCCTTATTAACTCTTTGGCTGCTGTCTCTTGAACGCAAAAGCATCGCGGCCCCCCAACACGGCCCCATCTGCCACATGCATCGTCGCTGCTGAAGCGCTGGCATTCCAGCGGAACGCTGGTTTCCTGACGGATGCTGAAAGCAGCAGCATGGAGAAACACTCCTCGATACTGCTTCCATAGGCTGCTGAGAGGACCCTTAGGTTCTGCAAAGTCTGATGTCCTGCTTTTTTGGCTACACAGCCGGAAATCAGTCAATCCCCATCCAAAGGAAGCGCAGGGCAACCACCTTTAGCAAGAGCTCTTTGCTGAAAGGCAAACCTGCCTGAGGTGAATAAAGGGACAACCAGGAAAAGTGACTGTCAGGGATGGTTTGATTCTTGTTGCAGCAAAGTTCCATTTAGCTTCCTATGCAAGCTTCTTTGGGCCTGCCTGTCCCTCCTAGCCCTCCCTCCTCTCCACAGTGTTATATGTCGGTCAGGGATTTTGTTTTTTGGCCTAGACATAACCTTGACTGCCTCCCCTCAGTTGAGCAATATTTGTCAATTGCATGGAAATGAGGCGTATTTTTATTGCTAAGGTCCAGTGTCACCGGTAATAGAGAACGGGATTTTTGTTGCATATGAAATGAAGGTCGGCATCATTAACGCTTTCTGTGAATGAAACAGTTGCTGGGGGAAGAGCTGAGGGGATTGCACGTGACACCCTCTCGCCAGCTACCTGTCAGGTTAGACATGTTAATTAACCCTTGCACTGCTGGCCATTCCTGGGCTGCTTCCATTCAGGAGACAAAGCCAGGGAAGCAGGTGTGTTGTCCCCCGCCCAGAGGCTTCTCTGTGTATGTTCGACCACACACCTGACACATTCTTCTGGGCTCACTGTACCTGTGGCCGCCTGGCAGGTACGTTGTACCTGTGACTCTCAACAGCCTGGGATCTAAACTCACTCAGGGCACACCCAACCTGAGACATTTGGCAGAAATTGAGGGCCTTAATTGTGGCTCTTCCCAAACCCAGCTGAGTACAGGGAAGCACATATTCCAGAGAAAGCGGAACTGGTGCCCATTTGTCAGGCTGATATATGTGCTTTCCACTTCCCTGGGACTTGTGTAGCTGGCTCTACTCTATTCTCCACAGCTGTTCTGAGGCAGACCCTGTAACTTGAAATTACATCATCCACATCCAACACCTCTCCTTTCATCTGCAGCAAGCCCCTGAAAACAGAAGGCTTCTGCTCTTAGCTGCAAAGCGCCTGAGCCATTAGGAGGGAGGAAAGTGGCTGCCTTTAGTTTCACTCAGCTGTCAGAACTAGTGACACGATCACTGCAGGTTTTACTTAATCTGCTGAAATATCAGGAGCTACAGAAACTACTCAGGATCAACCTAAGCAAGGCTGAGGAAAACATCCAAGGGGGAATGGAGGCTGCAGTGTTTTCAAGCTAGGAAAACAGTGGCAGCTTCTATAGAGAATGGAAAATAAACAGCAGGGCCGGGAGACTGGGGGAGAAGAAATGCACAAATCAAGCTCCCGGTGTGAGCAGCAGGAGCACTCTGTGGGTTGCAGTGAGCTCCTGGTTTTCGAGGGTGGCTCTGAAGTTTCGCTTGGCGGGTGTATTGCCAAAGAAGCCGTCTTTCTCGCTGCTCTTGGCGTCAGGGCTGTTCGGACATCAGCTGGCATGGGCCCCTAGGGACCAGTCCGTTGGCCCAGGACTGATGGAGGGCGGCCCATTCCAGTCCTGCCCCAAAATATCTGGGCAGGGCGGGGGTGATAAAGAGCTGGCTATGCTGGCTGCAAACCCGGGAAGGGGAATCCCTAGCCCCTCCCCTAGGGTAGCTTTCAGTCTAGGGGCACAGAGGGGAGGCAGCTGGGGGCAGGATCTGACCCTGTTTTGGGGCGGCTCAGCCTCTGCCCAGTGGCCAGCTTGTTTTACACGGTGCAGGTTGCAGCCGCCCTCCACTTTTTACCAGGTACAGCACATGGAGAGTACAGGTCCCCGGGTACAATGTGCTGCCTTGAGCCAAGCCATCCGGCTGCATGCTGAGACCCGGGGACTAGACAGGAGTGACTATGCGCAGGACGTATGAGAGGAAGAGTAGCCTTGTCCCCGGCCTGGGACTCAGGAGATCCGCGTTCAGCTCCTGTTTCTGCCATGGACTCCTCCTGTGACCTTGGGCAAGTCACTTAATCTTTCTCTTTTCATTCCTCATCTGTGTCATGGGGATAATTGCACCTCCTTTCAACTAGCTTTTGTGTGTCTTGCCTATTTAGATGGGAAGCTCTTTGGGGCAGGGACCTTCACTTACTAGGTTTAGATACAGTGCCCAGCACGGCTGGGCCTTGTTCTCAGCTAGGTCCCCTAGAAGCTTCATTAATTTCCCCCGTTGGAATGTCTGACGTGGACATGTCTCTAGGAGAGGGAGGAAAGCCATCCATAATCTCTTTTCGCACTACTTCAGCTCAGTTGAGTTTCCGGAACAACAGTTTTGGTGCCAATAGGCCTGGTGCTGTTGTTGATTCTAAATATATAATGCAAAAAATAGTGAGCGAGGTAGCCCTTCCTCTAGAATTTGACAGAAAAGGGGGGACTTTTCTATAGGCTTATTTGGACTATCCTTGGTGGAGGCTTTTAAAAACCTACAGAATTTAATTAGAGAGAATGAGATACTTTCTCTAGGGCTAAAAACGTATAGAATTCTATGTAGGGATATAATGAATTGCTACAGAGCCCTGTTGGTTTCCTCCAAATAAAAGTCTGTAGGGTATTTCCATAGGGCCGCAGATGGGGCCGTGGAGGGCCTGTTTGTACTCGATAGTGCCCTCTGCAGGAAGCACAGGGCACACTGCCCTTCCAGAGGGCCCTTTCGCTTCCTCCCATGCCAAGGAGGAGGATGGCCGCAGCTTTGACGCTGCCTGTTTGCACCGGGCTCTCTGTCTCCATTCGCTATCTGAGTCAGCGGGCAGGCCAGAGCTGCCAAGCCCTCAGCATTGCTATAGAAACGGGAGGGAGGGGAAGCGGCCTGCGCCTCTGAGTCTGACTGAAGCTAGCTTGTGCCTACTGGCCATGGAGGAGTGACCTTTCCACCGTTCTCCGCCGGTTGCAGAGGACAGACAACAGCTCTCCGTCAGTCCCCGTTAGATTGTGCCTCCGCAGCAGCAGTTGCCTGTGTGTAGTGGGCTGGATTCCTAAGCGTGCGAGCTGGGAGCAGGGCATCGAGGCAGTGACTAGGGATAGCGTGCGGGGACGTCTCTCGCCAGACACCATCCCGCTGCTGAAACTGCAGCTCTCGTTGGCTTCAGGAGGGGCGGTAGGGTGCTGAGCACCTCTCAAGCCCTAGTCATCCAGCTGCAGGGCAAAAGACAGCTGCATTCTGCAGCATATGCAGCCTTAGCAGCTGAGATACTGGTGGCAAGCGATCCCAGTTTAAACCTCTGCCCTGCAGTGGAGACGGAAGGAGGGGAACTGCCTAAAATATGCCTGAGAAATTACTTAGCCGCTGCCTTTGAATCTGAATCTGTGTCTTCCTTTCAAAACCAGGGAGATTTCAGATTGGTTCCCAGACCCAGAATGAGCTGTACTGTCGGGGGAGGTGGGAAATCTTCCTGTTTTGGGTGGGAGATTGAATGTTGTCAAACTCTAACCCCTCCCACTTCAGACTTCTGCTTGCTTACCTGTGACAGGTGCAGCACCAAATCCTGCCCCTCAAGGCAAAGTGAGGGTAGAATTTGGCTCAGTACCGTCTTCCTAAACCAACAGCTGCGTGCGCTCACTGGTGATGCTAAAATATCAGTTGGGCGGTGCTGATTTATTGAAAACATTGAGCCTGATTCTCCTCGCGCTTAGGCCTCTATAAACCAGGAGTAAATGCATTGACGTCAGTGGTGGGAGGTTGGTGTAAAGCCAGGGAGAGGAGAATCCAGCTCTTTGGATTTAAACAGATGCTCTGGCCGCAGATTAGCTTCCTTGCTCAGCACCTGCTCTTGTTTCCCTTGCTTCAGAATGGGATCTGCTGGCGCTTTGATGATTGCATTGGAAGTTCCCCTTCTTTCGCTGTTGTGGCTGTCAGAGCTGCTGGACCTTTCTTGGTAACGCAGCCTTATAACTCCTCCAGCATTGCTGCTAAAGGAATTGCACCAGCTAGCTCTCCGTCGTCTCCTACAGAGACAGTACACTAGGGGGACTATTTCTCCTCTTTCTCCCGACCGTGAGAGCTTCCCTGGCCTGCCTGCATTGGCACCACTCTCTAGGGTGCATATGCACTTACAGTCGGCGCTAGGAACTGACTCTGCTGCTTCGCAGGCCCTCTGTCCGGTAGGCCTCCTGAAGAGGTGCTTGGGAGCCAAGACTCTCTGAAGCGCTTCCAACCTTTGCGTGTTTTGTCACGTGGTTGATGGTAGGTGCGGAAGTGACTCTCCTGGGAATCGTATGGCTGGACGTCCCTGCTGTGCCCGTTAGGAGACGTGCGCTGCGTGTCTGAGTGTCCCTTTCACCATTTAGTCTGGAAATCACACTGCTCTTGTTTGTAGTCCACTGATATATGTTTAAGCTTATTCCAGAGGGGTCGGATCAGTCCTGTGATTCACCACAGCAGCACCAGGGTAAGGAATCCATCAGACATATGTATATTAAAAGCTGCCTGGGCTAAAAGGGCTGCCTTTTCATTGTGTGTGTACAGTGCCTAACACGATGGAGGTCTGATCTCTGACTGGAGCTACTAGAAGCTACCGCAGTACAAATAAATAATAATAAACCGAAGATGGAGAAAGGCGTGGGCAGGAAGTTGTGTGCCTTGTGGATGCAGAATCATCCGTGGTTCTCTGCCGGGTTTGGCAGAGGCTTTGAATTCCTTGCTGCAGGCCCACAGGGGATTGCAGCTTTATCACAAGCAGCGTGGAATCATGTCCTACCCTGTTGCGGATTACCACGATCGCTGGTTTGCCGGTGGTAGCATTTGTCGGCCGAGCACCCTGGAGAAGAATGCAGCTGTCGTAGCCATTCTGCACGTGGTGAATTTCACGGCAGGTTTGGAGCACGTTTCCTAGCAGTAACTAGAGGGTGCAGAGTTGTGCAAGTGACGCGCTAGTGACAGTCGTCTGATGCCCCACTGGACACACACTAATCAAAATGTTTGTGGAGCAAGGGCGCCTTTTCCCTGTTAAAAACGACGTAAGGACGTACTGTTTATGCAAAGAAGGGATTTGGTAGGATTGGCTAGAGCCAGGGACCATCTGAATGGATTGCAATGAAGATGCTTTGCACAGCTCTGCCTGTGCATCTCAGTTGCAACTCCACCATCTCTTTCTCTAGTTGAGCCACCCACTCCCCCACAGCTCTGCCAGTGGATAACATCCTGCTCTGTATTATCCAGCCCTTTTCTAGTTCTGCCCTGCCACCCCACCAACAAATAGCCGTGTTCAGGGAAAGCTGGAAAGGCTTTGTCAGTCCGTTACCCCTACATTTTCAGCTAGTGACTCAGTGATATCAGGCTATAGCGGATTCACTGCAGTGTTACTCCAGTTAGTGATTTCAGTGGTGAGCTGGAGGCAGGTAGTGTATTTGGAGCAGCAATGACCTGATACATCCTGCTGCCTAAATACAGCAATTGTCCCTCCAGGCATATTGCAATGGGGGAAGAGGGTTACATGTGGGAACAAAGGTGCTGCTACGTCATGTTCTGTGCATGGTGTGGGATGGAGGATGTTGGTTCTTCAGGGTTGTCAATCCAACAACTTCCATGAGAATTGCCCTGCTTTTCACCCCCTGAAAATATAGCACACAAAGGTTTGCACAACATTTTCCATCCAGAAAACGTTTTCGTTTGAAAAATGACTTTTTGACCAAAGACGTTTTACCAAAGGCTGAAAATAGTTACCAAAAATCATGTTCTGAAAACAAAAAACATCTCCATTTTTGGATGAAAACATTTCACAGGAGATTTTAAAAAACACAGGTTTTTTTCTTTAACTTCCCACACAAAAGAAAATTGTCAACCAGCTCCAGTTTGTGTCCCATCTAAAACATCCCCCACTGTCTTCACTGGTGGAAAGAGACCTAACTTGTGCAGCTGCCAGTCCACAAGCCAGTCCAGAAATTGGGCTCTGAGAGAGGCCAGTGCTGGCTACCTCTGGTGGGATAAACTGTCCGTGGCTGGGAACTCTTCTCTGTTTACTTTGGAGGAGAAACACAGCCTCTAGAATGCAGAGCTGCCAGCAACCAGGTGCTTTTTCAGGTCTCAGACGTTGCAATGTCTGGTCACACACAGGGGTGTCTTGTTCCAGCAGACAGCTTGTGATCTACAGTTTAAATTAAATCACAGACAATGTCATTTTATTCTCTTATCCCCCCTCCCTTTACAAGCGATTTAAGTCGGCCTCCTTCACCTGGGATCCTTGTTGCTCCTCGTGGATGTCACGCTTAGACGTGTCATTAAAGTACAGAATTCATTACAAGGTATAATTTTGTGTCTGCTCATACGAGTCACATAAAGGCTGATGGTGTCTCCTGATTCCTGTGCAAAAGGGGAGAAGAAAAGGCCTTCGCCTACCCTCCCACCCTCCTTTTTCTCCTGGATATCAACAAAGTCCAAAGCAGTTTTGCTGACCATGGATCAGATCAGTCTTTTATTAGTGAGCAGGGGCAGATCTCAAAACAATAGACTCTTACCGGTCCATCCCCATTCTCCTCCTGGACTGAACCCTGTCACAGTAAATAGTGCGATCTCCAGGGAGAGCTCTGTCTGGTGTTGATCTCGTCAGGTCAGCTTTACATTCTGCAAAGCGATCTTTGCAACAGGGGGTTTACGGGTGGTGAAGGGGGTGGCTCCAAAGAGCCCATCAGCCAGTCTGAAGTCCGAGAGCTTGATCCTGGCATGCCAGAGGGAGCAGCATGGCTTCAAAGGGCTCTTTTTACCATTCTCCCCCTGCCCACGCACTGACCCTGGCAGAGAAACATATGGGTGAGCTGGGTTAAAGCACTAGAACCATCCCACAGAGGCTAAATGCCAAGGATCTTGAATTGGCAGCACTGTCCAAATAGGAAATGAGCCGCCTCCACGATAACTCGTGCAGCCCAGTGAGTGGGTATCTCACAGACCCGCCTGTGTGTGTGGTTACCACTGGCTGTGGCCCAAGAGCAGACTTTGTCACAGGAAGAGGCCCAGCGTGCTGTGGGCATTCTGCGTTTTTACTCTGGCTAACGGGGACCCTGTGGTCCCTAGGGAGTGAACAGCCTCTGAATGCACTAGCAGCTGTGCTGAGCCGAGGGTCCCTATTTGCAGATCTTCCACCGGGAGCAACACCCTGCGGCCTGGGGACAGAGATGAAATTTCCTGCAATATTGTGGCCAAACCTGACTGAGTTGAGATGGACTTTGTTGAATTAAGTTTATGTATCATTGGGGCCACGCTAGGGGTCATTATGTCACCCGCGTCTGCTAAGAACCGTGGCACCAGCCAGAGTGTCCACACTTGAGCATGTCGCATCAGGGAGCCCTGGTGCTGTTGGCATGGTCTGTCCTGGCTGATTGCCCCTCTGTTTCGCTCTGCCTCCTTGGGGCAAGGGAGACGTTGACTTAGGGGCCAGGAAGTATATGTAATTCAGTGGGGGCGGGCGAGACACAGCCCTCCAGGAACTGAGAACAGTGGGGGGTGATTAGGCGAATTCACTCAAAAAATTACACCTCTAGAGAGTTATCGCCGCCTGGAGAAGCTCTCAGCTACTGGGTCAAGCTGGATCCTCCAGGACTAACGGACAAAGGAAGGGTTTGTGGATGAACAACTTGACTTTAAAGTGACTCAGAGCCTTTGTTCTGATCCAGCAAACGGATCAGATCTGTCCAAGGGCAGGGCTCCATAGGGAAGGTTTGGAAGGACTGGCCCTGAACAGAGCCCTCGTGGAGAGGGGGATGGTCTGTGCTGGTTAGCCTGTGGGTACGTTTTTTTTATTGTTTTTAATAGGCTTTCCCTGCACGGCTTTACCCTACAAATGACACGGCTTGGTTAGAATGTGCTGTGCGCTAATCGACAACTGTGGGCAATTACAACTGTTCAGAGCCTCGGAGGAGAAAGCCAAGTGCAGAAGCTGGCCATTTAGGCAGCCTGGCCTGCTGGAGACATCACAGTGAAGGCAGGGGACTTTGGAGCCTGAAAAAGCCCTGATCAGGAGGACGAGAGATGCAGGTCTCCAGCCAGTCAAGGGTGATGACTGAAGCCTGAGAACAGGTGCTCTTGCTGCACTGTGGAGGGGGAATACAAGTGCAGTTGCCCTGCCCTGTGACAAGCCTATCCCTGTATCAGTTCTTCAGATATGGCCTTGGTAGCAGGAAGGTGATACCGACCTGAACACTGGGGTCCTCTGCACTTGGCAGTCCCCAGGGAGAAGGAGATAGTATCTCGACTTAGTGTCTCCTGTAACAGAGTAGCCGCAGCCTTTCCTGACTGCTACACTCAGGGGTCAGTTCATCTCTCCGGTACAAGGTCTCTTATGTAACATAGTGAAGCAGTGGAGTGCCATGGAAGATTAGTGAGAGCTTGACAAGCTGTGGTAATGTGATCAACCAGGAAAAAACAGCCTTTTTTAATGGATTGAATCATTCTGAGGGCCTTAAAATCCTCTGCAGAAGACACCAATGGGAGTTCAGTGCAGGTCCCCCTTCCAAGAAACCAGGGATTGAATATTCGGTACAAGAGTTCCCTTCTCCTGAACTCGGTTAACGAATGGCTCATGAGCCAAAGCAGGTTTGATATCCTCCCTAGGCCTTTTCTCTCTTATTTGCTGGTGCCATTAAGGTGTCAGGAAAAAACAATGTCCTTTGACACTAGGAGTTGTCTGCTAACCTGATTGGCCGTGCAATGGCTTACAACTAAGGTCTTTTGGAGCAAAGCAGGGTTTTCTAGTGAGGGCATGAGCAACACACTGAATCGTTGTTGCTGCAGTCGGCTGATGTTTCCGTCATCACAGCTGGTGCTTCCGAATCTACAAAGCAACCATCTCCGTCCAGTCTATCGCTCCTTCCTAAATATAGACATTTTATGAGACACTGGGCTTCGTTTCCAGCAAGCAGAGGAAGGAGGGAGAGTTTAAAGAGTGATGGCAAATATGAATTAATTACAATCTGCAGCATCTCCGTATAGATAAGTGACACTGACGTACTTTTGCCTACCACAGTGCAGCCATTTCTGGGGTGGATGGTGGCCCAACAACACCACGCAACAGTGAAGAGCAGGGAAGGAGGCACAATGCCATCTCGAATATGTGTGAAAATGAAAGGGGGGGAGGCATTTCGGGAGGCAGGCTGCATCATTAACTGAGTTGGAATTTCTCCAGCAGTGGGGTTAATATCGTGCAATAGGATAGTGAATGAACACGAGAGAGAGGCAGGAGCTATTTCTGGATGTCTGGCTAGAAACAGTGGTTGAAATGCAGCGATCCCAGCACAAGACCCATATGCTACCAAAATCCTATTCAAGCCCTATTTCAGGGAGTTAAGTGGGCATTAAGTAGCACCTGGGTCTTGCGTTGGTCCCTCCACACAGGGGTGTATTGCACTCACTGGGGAGGAGGGGGAGCAGGGTTTTTTCAACCAGCGGATCTCATTCTCTCCCTGGGAAGCTGACAGTCACCTTTCCACCCCTCTGAGCTCTGAAATCACTTTTGTTTAGTGCGTTGGGATGCACGCTGCGAAAGGCACTCTTTGCAAACCTGCGTGGGGCTGTCCGATAGTGGAGACATCTGGCAACCTCAGCAAAGTGCACCTGTGGCTTCGTGATCATCTTCTGCCCTCACAGCCATGACAGAGGAGGATCTCGTCAGTAACAGCCAAAAGATGGCAGCCTTAGGAAGCTGAAGGCATGGAGCTTGCTTTCGGGCTCAGCAGCACTCCGGTGTGCTGGACAGACAACGGGGCACGGCATGACACTCTTCAGGGAGCCCAAGTACGAGATGAAGGAAAATAGGGAAGATCCATAGGATTAATTCTTCACACTGCTGTCAGTGAGGAAACAGCTGATATCCACTGTGGCCTGATGAGATGAGCCAAGCAACATATGAGAGATTCAGATGGGAGTGAATACCTTACCCTAGGTTCCACTACCTGCTTGCTATGGGACACTCCTATATATGTTGCCTGGCACCCTATAAATTCCATCCCCAAAGCTATGTCTCAGGAAAAGATGGTCTCAATAGGAGAAATATGCACCATGTCTGAAATATTGTGAGTCCTGGTTCTGTTGCCTCCCCTCCTGCTAAGGATACCTCTGGATTACCCAGCTGGCATGGGGATGGCATAGCCAACTTCTGTACCACTCTCACCACAGCCCTCAGTGCAGGGGGGCATGACAGACTATGCTTAACTGATAGACGGTCATTTAGTGACTGTTGACAGATGGAGCAAGTTAGAGCAGCCTCCAGAATTCTCTACCCTACAGGTAGGACCAGGCTGGCGCAAATGATTAGGGCCCTGCAATGGACTCAATATTGAGCAAAGGAGAATCAAGGATCCTCAAGGGATGCCCAATAGCTCATGTAATATTAGTATTTTATTTTAAAGATGGGAAGCTATTTGCACTGGAGCCCCATCTCAGCTATCCAGTCTTAAAACCTGCTCAGTGCCAGTCCAGGGAGGACGCCATCACATAGCAATGCACAAAGAAGTTATTTCTGTTAGATAATCAGCGCTGTCTTTACAAACTGACACTAAAGGCTGGGTTTCCAAATTAGCTGCTTAAAGTGCTCCACAAAGCGCTTAGGTTGGAAGCTCTTCACAGCAGGGAATTTTCGCTTATTTGTCTGTAAAGTGCCATGCACGTTCCTAGTGCCATATAAATAATAACTCATAAACTATAATAAACATGCATGTGCTGAGAGCCTTATTCACCCAACACATGCACATCGTTTGCGATGCAACTTAGAGCTCCATTCTTCAAAACTTGGCCCTAAAGGTGCAATGAAGGGTTCTTTGATTTGTTTTTCAAATTCTTGCTCGCCGTTCGGTCTTGGAAAAGACCTATTTACAGTCGTTCTTGTAAGCTGTGGTCCTACATATAAAATTATATAGAAAAGATTTGTGTCTCAGGTGCCAGTGACTAGACAGATAGTTGTACAATTAAGCATCAAAGAAGCAGGCACATGATGGGGAGTAGCTGGGATTCCCACATTGGCCTGTGTTGCTATTTGATAGCTTGTTCTGCAGAGATAGTCCACTCTATTTTCAACCATGCCTGAAAGAGGAGCTGCCAAATGTGTTTTGGCTGGGGCATTCAAGCAACTTTCACACATATGTTAAATTAAATTAGAAAATTAACATTATTGGTCCCTGCATAAATGCGGGGAGGGAGAGAGGACCTTCATTTCTCCATTATACTGGGCTTGAGGTTGTATCAAATTATTCCAGTGTCTAAAAGAATTAGGACTTAAAACCGTATTTGTGATGGCGATGGGTCCAATCCAGCTCTCGGGGAAGCCAAGGAGAATCTTTCAGTTGACCCAGAGTGGTTCTAAATTGGATTCCACAAGCCAAAGCCTTAAGTGGTATAAAATGGCACAGCTCTAGTGAGATCAATATTACCCACATTTACACCCACTAAGGATCAAGCCCTCTGGGAATTCGGCATAATGCTTAGCTTTGTATTTTCTAAGCAAACATTACCTAATTAGCAAAATTTGCGTTAAAGATGCAATTTTAAAAATTAAGATTCTTTACATTTTTCATGTGTGGAAAGGCAGGTGCAGAATGGGAATGGTAGGAAGGATGGGATGGAGCAGTGAACCAGGACTCATGAGACACGAGCTCAGTTTCTGGCTCAGCAACAGGCTTCTTTTGTAACCTGCACATTGCTTCCTCCTCTGTAAAATAGGTATGGAAATTCCCTATCGCATTGGACTGCTGTTTGGCTAAAAGCCCATTAATGGTTGTGAAGAGCTCCAATACTATGGGCCATGTAAATTTCTGGATGACGAGAACAAGCTTTCAGCTGGGTTATGATAGCAACTTTCACCAGCAGACATCCGACAGACACCAGTGGAGTCAGGTGCTATTTGGTGTGATAAAGCATATCAGAAGCTGGCCTTTATATTTGTTAATTGTGCACCAATATTCTTCTCTTTTCTATGATAAACCCCCTGACAGACTTATCCAACAGCCAACTCGATAAAGATCAAGAAATATTAGCCAGCTGACAGTGGTGATGTCAAAAGCCTCCAGTGTTGTGCAGAGCACAAGATTAATGTATTTTGAAGGCCAGAAGACCATTGTGATGGCCTACTCTGACCTCCTGAATGACACAGACCAAAGTTCCTTGTCCAATCATTTCTGCACCAAGCTCAAAACTTCTGTCGGTGCTATCGCATCTCTTTTAGAAAGGGTGTGAGTGATGGAAAATCCACCGCCTCCCTATGTAACTCGTTCCTGTGGTTAATTACACTTTCTGTTAAAGAAGCTATTCACATCCATTGCAACAGTTTAGACGGGATTCAAACCAGCAAGCACTTGCATACAAAATGCAGTGCTTGCAAGTACGCCATTAAAGTACTGCGTAAAGATGTTTGCTTCAATTTGCATCAAAGGACATCCAGAGACCCAAGGATGAGGGAAAACGTGTGTGTGGCGCCAAACGACACTTCCCAGTAACAGAAGGACATTTTTGCCAGTGGCACTTTCTGATGGACACCAGCCCTTTATGACTGTACTTACAATCTGGATCTTGTAAAATGAGATAACATCCTAACTTGTTAATTTTTGGCACATGCTTCCTCTCAGAGGAAATGTAAAACTGGTTCCGTCCTGACCATTTATGACAATTAAAGAGCACATAGCAATTATTTTTGCATGAATGGGGTGTGAACTCCTTTGGTCTGCTCAAATTCCAGCTCAGTTAATTACATTTTGCCTCCCAAAGACTCTCACTGTAGTTTCAGTTGGATGCAGTTCAGTGGGCCCACTGGTGCTATGCCAGTTCATTGTCACTGAGGAAATGGACCAGCATCTTCTTCATTTCCTGTCCTAAACTATTCTATAATCTTGCTGGGCACCATTAACCAACCTTTCTAATGTAGAGGCGGCTGCATCTCAGTGCTGATGAAATGATTCCTTCCTGGATATAGTTTATAAAGATCCTTCGAGACAAATAATGCTAGAGAACAACGCTGTTTATTATTCCTGGCAATTATTATTATCCCATGATATTTCTATCTAGAACAGAAGTGTTTCCTCTTGGGCTTGTGTCGTTTTGCTCCTAGCCAAAATGAGCATCCTCTGCAACGTGAAACCACCCACATGCAGTTTGAGAACTTGTGATGTGCAGTCACGTTTCCAGAAGTGAAAAGTGGCCAGTTTGAGACACCAGGGACCTGGTTTTCAGAAAGTTTTGAGCACCCACAGCTACAGCTGACACCAACTGTTTCTCATCAGTACTGAAAAGGAGGCATGTAGGTCTCAAGCTGGGCACCCAAAAACGTGAGGAACTCAAAATCAATGGGCACCGTTGAATAGTTTGGGGCTTAGGCTCTAATCTTAAAGCCCATTGAAATCCATGAGAGTCTTTCCATTGAGTTCTGTATTGGATCCAGCCCCTTAGGGTAAGGTTGCACTACCGCTGGGAAAGAGCCTTTCAGCCTGGATAGGTGGACTTGTGCTAGTGGGGGCTTGAGCTAGCTTGTTAAAAATAGCAGTGTGGACGTTCCTGCGTGAGCCCTGCTAGTTCGAATCTGTCTGTCTGGGTTAGGAGACTCATTCCCAGCCGCAGTACAGAAAACCCTGAAGGGGAAAGGTTCTGGCCAGAGAGAATAGTTTGAATTTGGCTTTGAAAGTGGATCTTG
Organism: Mesoclemmys tuberculata; assembly: GCA_007922155.1. Taxonomy (NCBI): domain Eukaryota; kingdom Metazoa; phylum Chordata; order Testudines; family Chelidae; genus Mesoclemmys; species Mesoclemmys tuberculata. The sequence goes on from ML675648.1 coordinate 2,655,536, forward strand.
GTGAGGAGAGGAACTGCTCAAAGCAGCTTAGAGCGCTCTGCGGAAGACAAAAAAAGGAAAGGGAATGAAAGCCCAGGCGGCTCCCCGTCCTCAACTCCTCATTCCAGAGGCATGTCCGTTTTGTAGATCAAAGGGCTCATTTGAAAAGCTGTCCCCACCCCCGCCTAACGCGAGTGACTATTTGCCAGTGCGGGATATTTCCTCGGGAGTAAGTTTCAATTTCCATAGAATTAACCTTTGGAGTTTTAAACTAACAAAACCCATGTAGAAGGGCGACTGCGTGATTGAGGTGGCGCTCTGCTGATTAGATCTTCTTTCTTCTGCGGCCGATGCAGTGATTATGCTAGTGGCCTTTCATTTCAGCCTGACCCTTACATGAAGGTGCAGAACCTGCATGTGGTTACACAGGATGTTTCCTCCTACTTATGTCTCCAAATCATGATCGGGGGATGATTGGACCATGCCGCGCACTCCCTTCCAGGTTGGAAGGCCACTGGCTTCTCCTGTCTCCCTTGTCCTTAGCAGGAAATTCACCCCATGCACAAAACTTTATGCATCACTTAAGTAGGACTGAAGGGGGACCTGTATTCCTGAGGTCAGCCATCTGCATGGGGGTGAATTCCACCCTGAATGGAAGTTTAATTCTTTCATACGGCCCTGCAGCTCCCTCTTTGCCTTTTCCATGGGGTGACTGGCCCCAGACTGGCTTTCTCCTTTAGAGATAAGTTCTCCAATGAAACAGGGGCTTAGACACGTGGCTGCTGCTTTTTTCTTTCCTTGCAAGTTGTTGCCACTCCCCAGTTTGCCATGTCAGCTTGCAGGTGAGGGCCTGAGGCTCTCTCTAGGTAAGTGACATCCTAACTCAAATACAAACCCCAGGGATTCTGCCTGCCACTTCACTGACGTTTAAGAACCAGGACGCAAGTGAGTAACGTTGTCTATACAATATAGGTGGCTTATGCTGTAGGGGGATGTATTGTAAACCTGACCAGTTAGCATAAAAAGAGCATAGAGTGCAGGTCTCTGAAATGCTGCATAAGGAAGGGAGTGCTGTTAGGGAACTGGGAGTCACGACACCTTGGTTTCATTCTCAACTCTCCCATGGATTCACTCTCTGGACCTTGGGCAAGTCACTTAACCTCTCAGTGCCTCCATTTTTGCACCTGTCCATAAAATGAGGCTAATCTCTACCTCCTGGGGGTATCCTGTGGCTTAATTAACATTTATAAAGCGTTCTGAGATCCTTGGATAAATGGCATTTTATGAGTTCAAAGCAGGATTATTATTTTAAGGCTCTGCATCCTTCTCATTTGCTATCACTAATCTTGCTGCAAAGAGAGAAATTCCTGCTGGTCTTCTAATACATTTCGGCAAGGATCTGAGACTGTCCCATAAATTCCACACCTGCTATTCATAGCTCTGATGCTGGAAACTGCAAGAAAATGCCCCCCTGCCCTGACTGTGCCTTGCCTCGTGCCGACCGATAACAGTTCCATTCAGGCACTCAAATAATTTGTACGCACTATAAAAAATTCTGGCCAGAACCAGTTTCTCACTACTACATAATGACCTGACGTCAAGAAGAGCCAATAATAAACGGTCCTACTCAGAAAGGCACTGAAAGCAAGGAGAGCTGTTCACAATAGAGCAAGTCAGATTGCCTTCTTTGAAAGGCAAAATTCCATTTATTTATTTATTTTACTCAGACGTGTCTGAGGGGTGGGCTGTTGGGAGCTGAATACCGGACTGGCCATCATTTCTTCAACTGCCCTTCACCCCCTGTCTTCAAACCACTGAACCTCTCCTCTGACTGGGACAGAGCTGGTAAGACCGTCTGCTGCTGGCTCGCACTGAGCTAAACCGTGACAATGGTGGGTCAGTTTTCAAGAATTTTGTTTTTCTCATAATGTCGAGAGGATGCAGAGCTGAGATTCCAGTCATCAGGGTTGTTGATTGGCTCATTGCAGCCAATTATTTGTTGTTATTATTATTAGCGGCAATACACATTTGTATAGTGGTACTGACCAAAGGCCTTATTGTGCTAGGCGCTGTACGCAGACAAGACACAGCCACTGCCCCAGCAGGTTTATGATCTAAACAGAAAGACAGATAAAGGAAATGGTGTATATAGAGAGTGTGTACGCTAAAATTTGCTATTCTTTGCTGTTTTTTCAACTTCTCTCCTGCCCCTCCTCCCATGTGTCTGTTTAGTTCATCCATGTGTTAGCCCCTTTTGTCTTTTAGACTGCAAACTCTTTGGGGCAAGGCCTATAATTTCCTATGGGCCTGACTCTCCAGGGTGCTGAGATCCCACACCACCAATAGATATCAGTCTGGCCCTGATGCCGGAAAGCATTTAAGCTCATGAGTTTAAGTCCCATTGACATCAGTAAGATTGAAGCACACGCTTAAAGTTAAGGGGCGTGTTTAAGTGCTTTTGTGAGTTGTTTGTAGCAAGCACTGAGCACCTCTGAAAATTGGGCTCTAAATATCTCTACAGAATGTTCAGCCTGCTGGAAGACCCTAGCTGCTGTTGTAATAATAATAATTAATAATGGACGCTTTCATCCATACGTGTGAAGTGAACACAGTTATGGGGTGAAATCTGGGTTCTGTTGAAGCCAACTGCAGTATTTGTCACTGACTTCAACAGGGCCAGGCTTTTACCCAGTGTGTATTGTCTGTGGTTATTGCAGCAACCATTGATGCTGAAAACGTTTGAGGTTAATGTGTACAGAGCTTTTATTAAACCCCTTGCAAAGAAAAACAAGGGAGTCAAAGCCTCCAACAGATACATCAGGGTGCTGTTAATACATCTGTCTGCTCATGCAAGGGATCATGGAACAATATATTGTTTTAACTGCATAAATTATGAACACATTCAATAGGAAAAGGAGCCTCTTATTCCCTGCTGAGTCTTAGAACTTACTTTTAAACGATAATTTACCCATTGTTTTCTTTTTCCTGTTAATGGGCAGCATAGTTCTGTACGCTCAGTGCTTTAGGATTTCCCTCCTCCTCCCTATAGTTTGTGTTCTCTTGTCATTCCATTATTATTACTTTTCTTCACTGCTACTTGAAGACACTCCTTATACACATTTTCCAGTGGCAGATGTACGAAATGGGAGATAAAAGACAATGGTTGAGATTTTCAAAGCCTTACATCTTCCCTCAGTTTTAAAGGGCAGAGGCATGGAAAATTTCCTGTCCTCTATGCACATCTCAGGTATATGAGCTAGATCACCAGTGGGTGGGTTATTGAATCCATAGCTGGGAGGGCAGTGACATTCACAACCAGGACTGGTGAATTTTTCATCTACCTGAAGCTCTAAGAGTTTTAATGAATTGCTGTGCTAAATCAATTATACAATTGGTATGTGGCTAATTCTTGGCTCTAGGACTCATCCAGGGTGAAATTCAGCCCTGTGCAGTGGGCAAGCACAAGATAGTTATACCCCTGAAACCTAACTTATTTCCTTCAGTATCTCTGTCAAGGGGTGGTGAGGCAATGCCACCCAAGTGTTGGGGGATAAATAGGGTATGCGGAAATTATCCAAATTCCAGCAGGCGCTGAAGCAGCTAGCCTAGTTATTTTCATCTCTTTTTTCTATTTTTATGCTTCAGTTCATCATCCCGATGCAGGCCAGAAATGCACTGCAGTCAGCAAGCAGCCCAAAGCCTGTATTCCAGTCCCCCACCTGCCGAAGGAGGCGGACCCTCAAGATGAAGATGACAGAGTGATGCACAGATGTGTCTCATTTTAAGATGCGCCACAGAAGCAGGCAAAATGGGAAATGAGCTATGCTAATATTGACTTAGGTTTATTTGTATGGAACCTGATGTGAATCCACATGCAAATCCAGCTATTTATCAAGGGGGTGACTATCCCATTATGAGTCCATTCTCCAGAATCAATATTTGATTTTAATATTCTGTGTACAGACATTTGTAAAATAAGCAGGGCTGTTTACTTTGGTCTCCAGACAGTAACAGACTCCTAGTAAATCAGATACAGTATTGGTTTGTTTTTATTTTTTTATCCTTCCTGTGGCAAACGGCCAGCTACACCCTAGTGGGTCTCACCTTTTACCTTCCTACTTGGGGCCAGGGTGCACCCAACTACCTCATCTCCCCTGGCCTGGGAGGAAACCTACTCCTGCAGCTGCACCACAGCTTCCCCTGCATTTATTACCTCTCCCTCCTTTAGGGAAGGCAGGGTTTAAATACCCCTGGCCCTGCCCTTCATTGGGTCCAGGTGACTTTAATTGCCCTGCCGTGCTTTCTCTTCTTCTCATACTGGCCCTAGAACACCTTTTTAAAGCCATCTGGCCTGCCTCTGTCACATTCCCCATCAAGATCTTGCAAAACTTTTCAGGAAAGGAAAATAATTGGATTTAAAAGCTTAGCTCTCCATCTGAAATCTTGATTTACATGGAGCTGCGGGTGTGTGAAGCGGTCCCTAGCTGACATGACACATAAATGCAAAGTAGCTGCATTGCTTCTAGAGGAGAAGAGGCCAGATTTTCTCTCTTGCACTCAGCTGGGTTTGTCGAGTCCCCATGTGAATGGTGCACGCAGGATGTTTGTTATAGGAATACCCCTCGCTGGATTAGAAGCTGTTTACCCAGAACATTTACGGGGCTTTTTTAACCACAGGGAGCTGGAGGATTCCACGCTAGCTGTATAAATCTCTGTGTCCTAGATACCCCATCACCATGGTATCTGAGCTCCCCATGATCCTTAATGTATTTGATCTCACAGCACTCTTTTCAGGTAGGAAAGCAAGATTAGTCCCATTTTATAATGGTCAGGAGTAAGTCTTCACTGTATTGGGCTCTTACCTGGGTTTTAGCCCAAGCCGCCTTCCATCCACACAGAAAATCTCTGACCTGGGTTTGGAGGTGCGTCCAGACACGCCAGCTTACTTGGCTGGGGTGTGGGTTAGTGGCCAGGCTCCACTTGTTCTGAAGCTGGAACCCTCCCACTTCTCAGCAAGGATGCAGGCAAAATCACGCAAGTGCAGATAGTCCTCGAAAGACTTTGCTCTGTCCATGGGGAAGGGCAGACAAGTTCTCCTACCACGGACAGGAAAAGAATCTTTGAACGTCTCAGCACACAGAACCAGGAGACATGCACCCAGACACGCATGGGCATGTGCAGAAACAGCGAGGACGCACGCTTTGCTGTGGGCATACTCACATCCTGGGCTAGGCTAACGTAGGATCCAGTCACCCATACTGTCTGCGCAGTGAAGACACAGCCTAAGAGGCTTACTCAAGGTCACCCAGGAAGTCTGCAGCAAAACTTGCTCTCCTGGGTCCCAGGCTTGTGCTCTAACCACTAGACCAATCTTTCTCTCCTTTTCTGTGCTGACTCCCACCTGCCTCTGAGCTCATCTTCCTCTCAGGCCAAGAATCCCTTTTGGCACACAGCCCTGCTGTTCCTTCCCTTTTATTCCTGTAACCTGTGTCCGTCTCCTGCTGCGGTTATCTGTGCTATGAGGAGTCCAGAAGGGCTCCAAGTTCCAATGGTGCCAGGCATTGTGCAAACATCTAACGAAGAGCTGGTGCCTGACACAAGGAGCTGACGGTCTAAGTGGAAGACGAGAGACAACAGGTGAATGGAACAGACAGGCAAGGCAGCACATGGTAACAGTGAGACAGCCTGGGTTAATATAATATGTGGCGGGCACATCAAAACTCATGCCTCAGGTCTTAAGCCACCCTTTAACTAGTAGAGATCAGGGGAAACAATGTGGGGAGCAGATTATCCCACGTCGGCTACTTCGGAGTTCCCACACCTTCCTCTGAAGCATCTGGTACTGGCCACGGCCAGAGAGAGGACATGGGCTAGATGGACCGTGGGTCTGATCCAGTCTGATGATTCCTGTGTTCCACCAGCTGTCTAAATATTGTCACACCCTTCTTCCTTTAGACTTTCTTTCACTAAGTGTTTGTACAGCACCGAGCACAATGGGTTTCTGATCACAGCGAGGGCCTCTAAACTCAGCTTTAATACAAATAATTCAAAATAAAACTATAAAAGATTCCCTCAGGAGAAGGGGATGTTACGCAAGAGGCAAAATCATCAAAGTGCTTTTCTTTTCCCACCAACATCACCTCCATCTAGCCTGGTTTCAACCTCAGACAGCTGGTTTCACCATCCGGATACCGTTCTTCAGAGTGTCCTCTTCCGAGTCCCTGCACAACAGCCCAGAATTCAGGGTACGCAGAATGGCATATTTTTTATCCACAAGGCAGCCATGAACACTGTGGAAGCGGCTAAAGTAACAGTGCTTTTTCCCCGTTGGTAGCGGTGTAAGATGATGAGGCGTTGAGACAGTTACAGTCTTTGGGCTGTGAGACCCACCCATCGCTATGCAACGGAGGGGGTCTTCCTATGCATTTGAATTGCCAAGTCATTAAAAGCATAAAACTAGGGCAAGTTACTGAAATGCTCTTCCAGGAAGATGCCCTCAGATGGACCCTCCCCCCTCCACCATCCAGCATTGCAACCCTTGATTCCATAAATGTCCATGGATCGGGAATATTTTGCTTACAGCATCTCCATCTGAGCTCTTTCACGCCTGTGGGAATTTGGAGTAACTCCATTCGAGCCTGTGGATGTACGCTGGTGTTGATCCGGAGTCCGAGGGGAATCAGGCCCCAGATTTTAATTTCTTCCACTGGTTTCACTTGCAAATATATTGATATACTTTTTTACTTGCAAACTACAAAGCTCACTGCTGTCTGGGCAGATGGTGTGGAACATATAAAGGGAATCAGAAGAGTAAACCAGCTAAGTCCTGCCGGACTCCCAGTCTCCTTTGTGTTGTTTGTGTTTCACTCACTGATTCCCCTACAGGAGCTGATCAGATACTGTTTACTTTGACCAGACAAATATTTATTTCCAGGTACTGCAAACTGAGCTATTAGGGAGCCTGTTTAGAACATTAATGAATGTTTCTGCCAGTTAAATCAATCAAATAACATGCAGTGCACTGAGTAAAAGGGCCCTGTTCTCCGCACCAGCAGCCTTTTCCTCGGCAAAGGAAGATTAAACGGCATTTCTGCTCCTCTCAGACCAGCGCCCGTGTTTTCCAATAGCTCCTTCTCATTGGCATGCTCAGCATTTAAACATCTACCTGACTAAAATGGGAGGATGAGGCCTGGCCACTTTACACAACAATGTGATGTGCTTGGGACAGGGCATGGTCTCATTTACATACCAATATGACGAGCATGGTCAATTGTGACCAGCTGGGAGTCTAGAAAAGGGAAGGTGCTTTGAAGACACTATCAATCTCTCCCACCCTCCACAACTCCTCTTTTCTGCTGCAAAACTGAGCACAAACGTAATACAAGATTTCAGTGCTACACCCCAGGATATTCTAAGATGTTTCCAACCTGCCCTCTTTCCTCTTAGGAATTGCCCTGCCAGTATGAAGCTGCCCTGGCTAACACTTACCATGTAGAGATCTGGGTTTTCCAGCTGGCATGCTGGTGAATTTCTTTCTTTTTTCTGAATGGGGAAGAATTGCGTTTTTCTGATGTTATTGTTCTTAAAAGCAGCAGGCTTTTTGTGTGTCTCTACCTCTTTACAATAAACATATCTGCTGTTTTGCTTATAGCGATCACCGAATAATCCTATGTGTTTATACTTGTAGCGCCTCTGCCTTCCTTCCCTGGTTTTGTTCCACTTTCTTATGCAAAGAAGAGCCAATAAATCCCATTTTATCACCGAGCGCACTGACAATGAATTCACATCCAGGCGTCTTTACAGGCTGTTGGCTTTAATTTATTGCATTTACTCCTGTAAATAAATAACATTTTTTTCCAGTGTTGACTTTCTCTTGTGCAAAAATAACATTGTTTTCTAAAGGGGCTAGAGCTAGACCTAGAAATCCTTTAACTCTGAGCAATTTTCTTATTATTCTATATATCCCAGTAGCATCTGGAGGCCCCATGGTGCTACAGCTGGACACGCCCAATAGTAAAGGTTAAGGCTAGTCCACATGGGGAATAGCCTGCAGTGGCCAAGCCGCACTAACTCTCCATGTGGACGCACTTTGAGTCCCTTTGCATGCATTAGCTTAATGCACTTTGGAAGTTATCTTTTTCCAACGGGCAACCCAGTCCAGTGAGGGGTTGTGCCACCCCCTGCCATGCACTATGCTTTGCTGTCGTAGCTCCCAACTCGGGTCACTCACAATCAGCCTGCCAGCTTGCAGGTCAGACCCTGAGTGTCTGTGGCTAGCCAAAGCCCTGGCCCAGCAACTCCGACCCCAGCAGGCTCTCAGCAACACTCCGGTCACGCACTGGCTTCCTGCTGCCTTGGTTACTACTTGCAGGGTGACCCCAGCACGCTCCCAGTCCTGAATTTTCCCCAGAATGTGTGTTCTGCACTGTCCAGCCCTCTCCTGGGCAGGGCAGCTATCGTAGGTCCGTTGCCACAGTAAGGGGTTACAACCGCTTGCTACTTTAACTGCGAGGCAGGGTCAGGGTTTCAGAGTTGAGTTTCTGCCCCTTCCCCTCTTTGGGTAGTCTGTGCTTTTATGCAAGGCCCTTCTCAATTCTCAGGTCCCCAGTCCTGGATTCTGATTGATACATGTTGCTCTTCCCGCTGATTACAGAAACTCTCCAGCCATCATGTGAAAAATGTATGTGGGTCCATGACCTTTGAACTCTTCACACAGCCACTTCTTAATTGTGAGTCAGAATTAGACACAGACACCCACCCCGGGAACGTTCAAAACTCTTGCAGATTGCAAATCTCCACTGACCCAGCTGTCTCTGCTTCTGTCAGAGTCTCCATTCAAAGCCCCTTTATCCAGAGGAATAAGGCTGGCTTTAACAAAAACAGCCGCTTGGTCTAGCCGTGCATGGTTTTTGTTTGTTTCAGGGTTGGGGAAGGGGAATGGAGTGAATTTGAAAGTGGTGGAAGGTGCCAGGTGTCACCCTCCCACTAATTATTAGTGTTACCATAATGCTTAGGAGCCTTAGTCCTAGATCAGGACCCCAGTGTGCAAGGCGCTGTACAAACACAGTACAAAAAGAAGGTCCCTGCATTACAGCTTAGGTAATAATGAAGAGGTGCTTCATGGGTAGCAGCAGGACAAACTCCCTTCACCAATATATACCAGCCCTGAGCTGCAGAGACAAAACCTAGCAGTAAGAGGCTTGTCCAGTCCTATGGTGCATTCAGTCATTGGCTACTTTAATGAAATTTCCAGCAGCAGCAGGACCAATGAGTGATAATTTCAAGGATAGAGTTGGTCATGCACCCTCTAGGATGTGGACTGAGGCCTATCAAGTCACTCCAGCTTGACCAACAAAGAGCCATCAGATTGCTGCAGCATGCGGCTGCTGCTGCCTGAGGCCTGTTTGACCATGCTGCAACAGCTGAAAGCTTTATATCCCATTCCCTCCCCTGGGATCTCCAGTCCTGCCTCCCGCCCGGGCCAGATTACAGCTGGCATCCTAGAGATGAAAGATTCCAGCTATTCCACCCGAGTCCTCCTTCCTCCTTTTCCTCCTGGTGTGCCTCTCTGCGTTAAAAGTGCAGCTGGAATGATGCTTGCTTCTCTGCTCTTGGATGCTTTTTCCCTTTTATGCTTTAGCGAGGAAAATAAATGTCTTCAAAGGGACAGGAAGAAAACTGTTTCATGTAGGGGAAAATATTGAGTGTGAGGTGCTGCTAATTAGCTGCACAAAGTCCATTAGCAATAATGGGATCTGTCTGTGGCTAATTCCCTCTGCAGCGCTCAGGCTGAATATTTTGCTCTTTGTCATTACTGAGGACAGGTGCATTTTGTATTCTTGTTTGCTGCAAATCTATCTATCTATCTAAGACAACGTAGTATTTTTACAGAGGATTTTGAAAGGGTGTGTCAAACCCAAAACCAGGGAGACACCCGCTCTCCCACATAGCGCCGTGGACCAACTTGATCTCATGGTTATACTGGAAATGCAGCCCCAGGAGAGGCAATGGAAGAGAAGACAGCTGTGTCCTTCGTGGAACTGTCTTCCTCCATGTTTTAGTGTCGAGTTCTCAGTCCAGGGCTCTGTTTTTTCTCCCACTGCAGCTGGTGATATTGTAAGCACCTCAGGCAGTGCAAGGAGTGTAGGAAAAGGCCTGCTTTTATGTGACAAGGAGGAAAGCAGTGTGTCTGTATCTGCCTTCCCATAGGTTCAAGACCTTCATCAGATATGTTTTTCTTTACCATGGCACTTTACTGCATCCAGCTGCATGGGGAAGTCCAGTGTGGGAACAGTGTTTGGGATGAACAGACTGGGTATATTTCCACTGCTTATAATGCATTTGTCTCCAGTCCTTTCAGTAACCAAGCTATTTAGCTTGCTCTCCTAACACAAACAATTGCACACAATCGGCCCAATTCACAGCTGGTATAAATGCTACTGATTTTTCAGGCCAGCAGAGAGACTGGCCCAATAACATACCTTAGCAGCTGTAAGCCAATTAATTGCTTCATGTCCATGTATAACGTTAGCCGTCCTGTGCAGTGCCAAAGAGAGGGTTATTCTCCTCCCATCCATTGTATTACAGCAGTGAGACTGGTCATCCTTCTCGAAAATACAGGGGCTGGGGAGAGAAGGCGGTTCTTTGCTTTTGTCATGCTAAGTGACGTCCATGACACTGGAGCACTACTGCTTCTTTCTTCTTGCCTTTACCAGGACTCAGAGCTGTTTTTTCTAATGACTCACTGCAGGTTGAATTGTTTAACATTTTTAACCCACAAAATCATGCAACAAAGACAGTAATTAAAACACAATCAGTAGGTTCAACACCTAGTGTGACCACACAGATGCAGATCGTTTATGCTGGATGATATTTATGGTCTGCACATTTTTTGGCATATGTCTGAGAGACGTTTGTTGCCAGAGATTTCCAGTTAACCAGATAGCTTCCTGACATTGTGTGCTGTACTGTTATACGCGAGGGACCTGGGCAACCTCTGCCTTCAACAGGCAGCTTGGTTCAGTGACCAGAGAATTTGGAAACCGGGGTCCTATTCTCTGCTTGTCTGTGGTGTGACCTTGACCAAGTCTCTTCTCCCTGTGTCTCTCTTTCCTAGCCTACCTTTTGTCTGTGTTGACAGTTTAGACTGTAAGCTCTGACAGCGCTTAGCGTAATGGGGACCTGCTCTTATCTGCGGGCTCTAGGCCCTACTGTAACACAAATAGAAACAATGTGTTGAATATCAGGATATATATCCTGACAGTGCGATCATCTGGACCCCTCAAGGAGCCCTTTGGATGTTAATATTAGCTTGGTCAAAGCCCTGGAGGATGCTGTCAGTGATTATCTTGTGCCGCTCATGGACGCAGCTTTGTCCCCAGTCCCTTGCTCCCTTTTTACCACAGAGCTGTTTCTTTGGAGCATCTCTGCCTGTTCTCTTGTGCGGAACTGAATCCCATGACTCCGGCGGGAGCCGGGTCATTGTTCACGAGTCAGGAACCGCCGGTGAGAACGTGTCCACGCACGATGAGGGGCAGAGTCCCAGCCTTGGCTCTATGGCCCTTGGCAGACGTTAATAAGCGCTGTATGCCCTTGGCACTAGAAATGCATCGACAAGCGCAGCCTTCATGACTGTGATGTATGGGGATGTCCCAGGGGGACGCTGGGTTACCCTGGTCTAAGAATCCAAATCTGATTAATTAGGATCATGCTTTATGAAGCTGTTGCCAGCTCCCTTTTCTTTGCTCACTCATGATTATAAACCAGGGGAGGAGGGTGTGGGGGATGGGACAAACCCTTCCCATGTGATTTCACTTGCTTTGCCCTATAAAATGTGCACTCTACAGGTGGCAAAGGTGAAAAGCATGACTCACATGCAACTGGCAAAACTTCACAATGAGGGCTAAATCATTATGAATTCCTTTGGTAGTTACTGTAATCGCATTAATCGTGGTGGATTCTGGTGGAGTCCGCTCTGTAATTGCCATTGCTGTTCTGCCTTCGTCCACTTAGTGTCCATTTTCCAAGCAATTAGTATTCTCGTCTTCCATCTAAAAGGTCACGGGTTAGTGCACATTACTGAATAAGACACCCATGTGAGTGAGAGGGGGATCAAATGTTATAAGGTTTATTTGTTATCTTGGGGACTTCTGAGGAGGGAGGTTACAGGTGGGAGGGGTTCTTTCCAGGATGCCTGCCTAACAATTGCAGGGGACACAGAGAAGGAAGAGTTGCAGGCGGTCCTCGCTTTACACAAAGCCCGCTAGACCGAAAGAACCTCTCTGCTCCTACCAGAGTGGACATGCTCAGAAAATAGAAGCTATCCTCAGGGGCACACCCAAACAGGTCCAGATTTAAAAGCCGTCTGCTTCCATTGACAGCTGGGGCCAGAGTCCTGCCCTCAGGGTATGACTAAGCAAAGGAAGAAGGGTCTCATGATGCCATGTTTGCAGCAGCTGAGAAATGCCAGCAGGTGGAGTTTCAGCTGTGGAACCTGGTAGAACTGGAATTCTCCCTCCTCAGCCTGTGTGCGCCAGTTCAACCCAACCAGAGACATAGGAACCGAACGTTTTTCAGCCCCAGGTTTGACCCTCTGGGCCTACGTCTCCAGCTGAATATGTTCCCAGCCACTCAGCAGCACGTTGGTGCGCCGGGTTATCCAAACTCCAAGACCCCAGGTAATCAGGTAAGCACGTGTCATCTCCACACACACAACTGCTACAGGTGACTGTGGCATGGGCGGAAGCGGACACTGATAACTCCACATTGACACTGGGTGTGAGAAGGCAATTCCCTCCCCTTTTCCCTCCACCAGCAGCTGGCGTAAGATGCTTTCCTATCAGCTTTGCTCAGAGTCACCAGAGAGGAGACAGGCAGTAAAAGCTGGCGTGCCCTAGTTCAAGTGCACTCCTGAACAGATGGCTTCTCTGCCGTGTCCTCTCCAGGGCCAACGCTGAAAGACCTTTTGTGAGCGTACCCTCCACCTTGGGGACTGCATTATCCTGACCTAGCTACCGCTGCTTGGGGAAGTGGGTTACCTATGCAGGTGGGAGAATCTCTCCCCTCAGTGTTGCGAGTGTCTACGCTGAAGTGCTCCGGCGATGCAGCTGCAGCGTTTCAAGAGGAGGCATGCCCTAACAGCCGACTGCCTCTTCCCAAGTCCCTTGTGCCTCTGCGGTGGCTGACGCTGACTCTTGCGTGAGCATTGCCGATGGGGCGGCGCTGGTGGAGGAAGACAATGTTGCCCAGCGCAGGGAAGCAGTAAGACCATCACCACGCGTGCATTGGAACAGTCTGGGAAATGTCTCCTCCCTGCCTGTGAGCAGCAAATGCCTAAACCTGTGAAAGGATATGGGGACTGTCGCTGTGCATGGTGAGGCCTGGAACCGTGGCTGTGTGTGTTGCTGGGGCTGTCAGTTCAATGCCCATAAATTATCTATTCCCTAGGTGCACTGGGGGGACCCATTTAATTCTTTTTATAAACCTAGTGATTTAGAGCTATTTAAACACACTGAGCTCTGCACCTACGGCCCCGAAGGGGGATGAGTGGAAGCAGACGCACGTTTTGCCCTCAGCAAGGGCTGAAAGAGTTGGGCTTTCATTAAGGTCTCCAAATAATTAGCTGTCCATTCATTTCAGGTCCACTCTCACTTAGGAGCTCCCACATGTGACCAGCTTGCCATCCAAATGTCACAGGCCCGTGGGAGGCAGGGGACTATCTAATGGCAGCTCTGCCAAAGACACAGATGTTGGATAAAGTGTCAGTGCCATGCCTGAATGGGGAACAAGGTGAGCGAAATGTCAGGGAGAAGCGAACACGCTGTTGTTTTGTTTCTCAGCAGCCCTGGAGAGCGAACGGGGGCGTCAAAAACTCCAGAGAGACTTGTGCACAATTTCTCTGCTTTCTCGCTCGGCGGTTCTCCCCGAGGCACCGGAGCGATGGAGCGGAGTTGATTGTGCTGCGGCATGCAGAATACATTTGAATTGCCAAGCGCTGGGCATGGCTTCCCACATTAAGCTCTGCTCCCACCCCTCCCTGCATCCATGTACGGACAGAACCCGCCATCCGTGATAGGGTGGGTGCCACGACAAGGTTGGAGGGGCGGGGGTTGTTCTCACAGCAGTGCACCGGCGCCTGCCATGAATGTTAATAGCTGCATGCACAGCTGAGAGGATGCAACCTGCTGGGGTGGAGAACAGAGGACTGTGCAATTCACAAACATTGTGCGAAGGGATTCTGATCTGTGGGACTGATCTGCAGAAGGGTTTAACATCCCCAACTGCAGCTGAACTCCATGGGAGCTGCTGGTGCCCAGTCAGTACCAGGAAAATCAGGCCCTAAGCGTACTACTGATATGAGAACATATTATGTCATTGAAATGGACCAGATTGCCCTGGATTTTGATATTTAAAAAAAAACTGTAGGGGAGGGTACCCTGTAGACCACCCCCTGAAACAGTTTTCACCTCTCCCCACTTCATAGTAAACCGTGTTATGTTAACAGTCATGCTGTATATGTTTCATAGGCACATCGTGAACATCTCCAGCAAAATGCAGCTTGATATGTTTGCCAAATGGTGTTTGCTTCTCTGCCGAGACGTGGCTATGAGACAGTTGTTTGGTTTCAATAAGAAAAGACTAGCGCGAGCTGGAAAACAGCATTTCCGTTCCATGGGAAATTCCAACATTTTGAATTTTTTTTTTTTGGTTCCAAATTGGAACAAAAAAAAAAATCTATGTTTCCAAATTTCCTATCTAATCTAAATTCTGAACTTTTTTGGATTCGGGACCATTGAAACATTTTGTTTAGGTAATGTCAAAACATTATAATGTCAAATATTGACTAATATACAAACGTAAAATTATACTATGATATTAAACTTAAATGTTTAATATAATGTAACAGATGAAATGAAATGAGTCAAAAACACAATATTTTTACCTTACCAAAACGTAACCTTTTGATGTTATTGAAACAAGACCAATAAAATTATTCATTTAGACATTTTTCCCTGTTCTGATTTAGATGAAGCTACAGTTTCTGATGGACAAAGTTTCCACCAAAAATCTTTCAATCAGCTCTCAAACACACTAGATTCTCTGGTCTTTTTTCCCCTCTCCTTTTTTTTTTTTTTGGCTCTGCCTGCAACTCGCTTGTCACTCACCACCCAGTGGTGAGACATGCTGCCTCCTTGATCTGGGAAGCTGTCTAACAGTGGAGGTCAGTGAAATCGGCTTACCAGAAACATGGTGAAGGGAAGTGTCCAATAATCTCAGAACCTGCTGTGCTGGAGCTGTGAGAGCATGTGTGGCCCCATGGCCTTGTTTCACAGTAGGGACACTGGAATTTACGTACCTTACGGGACACTAGCGACCAGTCAGGACTGTATGAGTGTTGCCGTTTCCCTGGGATCACATCCTTTTCGTTCGGGGGGGGCCCTACCCCTGCTTTCCCTACTTTACGCACTCATTTCCTCCAACGCCCCATGTCACAGGGACCTTCCTTGGGCTGAGAAGAGCAGAAGATGAACGGAGGGGTCCCCAATGGCAGGGAGTTGGGTTAACAGTCACTCTATTCCCCTTTTCAGTTGGAGGTGGCTCAGAAGAGTACAAAGAGGTTTCCTGAACCCTGAGTTCATCACGCAGTGCCATCCTTAATGTCAATCAGCCATAGGGGTCACTGCAGAGAGACGAAATGATCCGGGCATGTTGCCTACCCAGCATTTCATGGCTCTGTGAGCAGCTCAGAGAGGAATGGCCTGGATCTGACTCTCTGGTGCGGTACAGAGTGTACTGAATCCAGCCCGCAAAGCTGCCATCTATGCAAACACCAAAGCCAATTGCCGAACCTTTTGCTGACAGTCCTGCTGGTACATAGGACATGCCTCAAGTTTGTAAGCATTCATCTCAGACCAGCACTTCAGCAGCCCCGTGTAACAGCCATCTCTACTGCACATCTCTCTCAAAAGAGCTCTCCCCGAGCTGTTCTGCAACTTCCTTTGCAAGCTGCAACATGATTTTTCCAAGTGAACATTGTTCCTTCCCAGTGGAGCGATCTGCCCTGGCCGAATGGTGCATCAAGCAATGTCTTCGGGCAGCTGTTGGATTAGGTCACCAACAGGTGGTGTAACCATTTTAGATGAGAAACAATCACAGCAGGAACAAGGTTACCTAAAACTGCCATTAAACCAGAGGAAAGAAAAACACAGCACTTGAAATTGCTTTGCAATCTGCAGAATGTCAGACTAATCAATGTCGACCGAGTGCTGCTTCATTGTATGAATTCCTTTGTCATATTTGTTTTATACACAAGATGGTAATGAATATTGATTTTGCTTTCCAACACACAGTTTTCTTTATATTAATCGGATGGATTTCTTGTGTCTTTTCCCCAAATTTAGGAGATTAAAATATAGAAATTGAGGATTGGCTTTTCTCTGGGAAGCTGCAAAAAGCTCTCCTATAATCCCATTGTTAGGAGAGAAAACAGAGTTTATAAATGAGTATCATGCGTGCACCCTACCTGCACAGACTTGGGGATTTAGGACCAGATTTTTAAAGGAATTGAGGTGCTTTATGCAGATGGGCGTGCCCATCCCTTCGCCCTTCACCACAGCAGCCCCCAGTGGCTGAGTGTGCCAGCCATGTTGGGGAGCAGGCAGAAAAAGCGAGGTTGTGCAGATCCCTTCCAGCCACCTACGGATTTACCATGAGTTCAGCATGGAACTCCTGATGAAGCACCTTGTCGTAACTTTCTGGCAGCTGCCTAATCTATGGAAGTTGTCAGAAGGAGATGAAATAAACTGGCTTGCTGCAGACTATCCTGGTTGTCTTCATTGTAACTCAGAGTGATGGATGATTGGTACCTGTGATCTGCAAGAAGCAGCTGTAACTTCCAGAAGCTTAAATATGGCTGGAGCCTGGACATGCCACATTGTCCCACCCATAGAACTGCCTGTGACTAATAATCTTAGCATTATGCAAAGCGCGGTACAAAGATGAACTAACTCAAGTCTCCAGGTATGCATGTGAGAGAGGTAAGAGTTAGCTTCCCCAGCTGTGAAGTGGGAATAACGAGATGCACGGTGCATAAATAAGGCCATGAAACAAGGATGGCCTTTTCAGAGGAAAAAAGAGCAGTTAGTTGCTTAATTACCACTGGTAAAGGGGCCCCCATCTCTTTGTTCATCTCCCTCCAAGTAGAGTGACAGAGGGAGATAAGAACCCACAGTGCCCCTCCATTGTGTTTGAGCGCTCTACTTAGGGACAGTGGGAAGAAATATGGATGACTCCAGTGCTGCTGTGAGAAGGAAAGAGCTGGCCTGGAGATTAGTGGGCTGCAACCACGCAGGCTGATTCTGGAGATCGGCGATGTGGGAATTGCTAGGCCTTGATAGACCGTGCCTCGCGAGTGGGGGGTTAACAGAAGCCTACGGGAAACAAAGGCTGAGGGCTGAAGGAGAAAGAAACACAGGAAGCAGAGCAGACCGTAGCTTATCCCTTGCCTTGCTGATCGCTGCCAGAGAGCACTGCCAGAACAACAACATTTAAATTAGAGACACGGCACAGACAGAGCATAGAAGTGTAAACAGGGTGCTGAGACAGGGACATTTGAATATGCAGGTGACGTTGCTATACTGTCTCAGTCTCCCCCGGGGGGCCTGATTTTCCATGACTTTGTGCCTTTAGAGCAGACGTTTTTACCAGTGAGCGTAGAATGCTGCCGTTCTGATTGAGGAGCGCTTTACATTCGCGTTGTACTGGTGTCAATGGTTACACAAGGTGGAAAGCAGTGGAGAATCAGGCCCAACGTGTGTGTGTGTGTGTGTGTGTGTGTGTGTGTGTGTGTGTGTGTGTG
>ML675648.1:2673946-2724894 GCA_007922155.1 Mesoclemmys tuberculata
ACCAGAACTGCACACAATATTCCAGGTGGGGTCTCACCAGCGCTGTTGCTCTGTGTTTGTACAGCACCTAGCACAAGGGAGTCCTAGTCTTGTAGGCATGAGCAAGGATCCCCTTCCTCCACAATGAGTTTCCTAAAGCAGGGCTGGCTGGATATATTTCCATGGAGAGTTGGGGCCCTGTTCCCTGCTAGCACCACTGCAGATGTTAGCTATTGAAAGGGGGTGATCTGATGAGGGTAAGGCCTTGTCTTTGCTGGCCTTTGCTGGGGTCCCCAGCTAGGGATTCTGGCCAAGTCAACCAAGATTCCTCCAGGAGTTACCCTTGAGGGACCCTCCTGGCTGTGTAGGTCTGACTTGAGGTTGGCATATGTAAATCCCTGCCTCACAGAGAGGTTGCATGGATGGATGTGCCGTAAATTCCTCCAGCAAAAAGTATGATAGGAGGGCAGGGGGGTTATGTTAGCAGCTCAGTCATTTTGACCTCTAGCTCATCTCACTGCAGATATCACTGCCTTTTCGGGACCCGAGTCTCTCGCAACACTTCATCTTCTGGGTCTCTGAAGATAGAAGCACCCTGGGGCCTTCACTAGCTCTATTGCAACATCCTTATCCTCTTAGATTGCTCTCTCTGCACCTTGATGTAGGCAGCTCCCCTGGACTCCCTGCTTCTGATGTCCTTCTCAGAAATTCTTCCAGATCTCCACTCACCTCCACCTGACTACATGAAGTTCATGTGTCATTTCAATCATGTCATGCAGCTGTGCTTCCATTTTTGGAACACAGTTTCTTTGCCCGAATATGCTTTTGTACCTGGCCATTTAACCAGAATCCCTTTTTGGTCATACTTTCTATTTAGAGTCTGTTAATGAATAGCTCTTAAAAGGTCAATAAATGATGAGCAGCTGTTATAATCCATGTTACAGACATTCATTAGAGACAGTTACAGGGCATGGGTTAGATCACCAGACTCTAGAACAACAATTAACCATTTATTAAAGCATCTATTATTCAATTTATTAACTCTTTATAATCTATTTATAAAGGGGCCTTTCATATTTCTGTCCTATTTCCTTTTTCTCATCTCCTTGGTTTGCAGACCTTTCTGTGACTTTAACACAAGAATGTTAAGCCTTTTCTAGGCTGTGTCTGTGAATTTCATTTTCACAATGTTTCCCTGGAGGAAAAATATCCTCCTTTAAAAATAAAAATAATAATCATACTATGAAATTCTTCTTGTTGTTGCATGTCACCGAGTGACCTTTTGGCATGATCCCCAGCATGGCGTCATGGAAATCATTTATTCATACGTTCAAGGTACAGCAGGTAGAGCCTAGAAACAAGTACAGGAGGAAAAGAGGACAGGGGGCTAATGAAAAAGTATTCTCTTTTGTTTCTCAACATCGTTCTGATCGTGTATCTGAATGGACATTTAGTGTCTGTTTCCATAGCTACATGTAGCAAAACAGAGAGAAAGCAAAGCAAAAGTAATTGAAAATGCTGGCGCTGGCATCAAAGAAAATATCAAGATAAAAGCTGTGCTGAAAACGAGGACAAAGAGAAAACGAGGCAGAGAAAATGGAAGAATAAACAAAAGCTGATGTAACATTTATTTCCATGATACCGTTAGCCTTTTGGTTGGGAACAGCACCTGAAGTAGGCAAGAATTCTCACCTACCGTATACATCCTTACCGTGTTTTTATTGCTATTTAAAGACTAGCACCCTAGCAGGGTGCTGGTGAGATACATCAACAGAGACAGGCCCGGACCTGAAGGGCATACAGTCTCAATATGCAAGGCAGGACTTTGAGCCCCATTTTACCAGTGGAAAAACTGAACATTAAGTAACTTGCCCAAGGTCCAGCAGCTACTCTGCGTCAGAGCCCTGAATTGAACCCCAGCGTCATGACTCCTAGACTAGTGTCCTCACACACGATCTTCCTTTTCCTTGCTCTAGTGCATCCATGTGGCCTGCTGTAATAACATACGAACCCCAGAGTCTTATGCTTGGACCTGACTCGGTGGGGAGGGCAGTCTTGCAGCAGAAGAGCTAGACCCTGAGCGTTGTTAGAAAGGACCCCCAAGGAGGCAACAGCGTCTGCCGGCTCCCAGACGAATCCCCTTGCACTGCTTAAACAATACAGCTAAGATATCTGACATACTCTCCTTTGGAGCACATCCTCTTGCCTAAAACGGGGCAGACGTACACGTGGGTGAATGCGCAAGGAGCAGAAGCCAGCTGGATCCAGAGATCCCGACTCACCACTGCCCTGCACTTAGTGTAGTCATTTACATTAGGGCAATGTGAATGTAAAGGCTATTGTTGTTATTCCCCAGGAAATTTATCTGGCACTGTTGTTATGATTAGTATTAATAATTATTTGTACTGCAGGAGGATCTCAAAGCCTCAACTGAAATCAGAGCCCCAGGGTGCGAGGTGCTGCCCAAACACACAGTAAAAGACAGACGCTGCCCAGAAGAGCTTGTCGTCTAAATAGACGAGACAGACAAAGTGTGGGCGAGGAAACAGAGGCACAGAGAGGGGAAGCGACTTGCGCAAGACCACACAGACGGTCGGTGGCAGAGTCGGGGATAGAAGCAGGGTCGCTTGAGTTTCCCTCTTTAAATTCAGTCCCCCAAAATGTAGGCATCCGGAGTCACTAGTTGATTTTGAAAACCCTAGCCATTGGCTACGAGACATTGTGCATGCCTTTTTGTTTTCATTTGATGCATGCTTGGTCATTTGCCACAGTTTTATCTTTTGATGATACTTTAGTTACCAGTCTCCTTTCTCTATTCTAAATTTAACAAGTGTTTTGAACAACACGCCCCTCTTCCCCACTTTGTTTCAATCAACCCCCCAAATTTAGACGCAAATCTTTCATTCTCTCATTTCTATGTATTTGGAATGGCTGGCCAAAGAAGACAGGGTATATGGGTAAATACTGTGCAGCCAGCATTTAATTTCAGATGCAGTGAGTTGAAAAATATTGTATAATGAGTTATAGATCTGCTTTCACTGAGCCCCTAAATTCCTATTTATTGCACAGTTGTGCCTGGGCTATATAGCACAGCTTGTTTAATGCATTAACGCTGCCTTTGCTCTAACGCATCAGGAGATAATGCAGAGGATAGCAGGCTGCTAAATCTTTCTGTTCAGTGTCAAATAAAAGCTAAAGATCATTCTGTAGCTAATATTTCAAATAAAGAATCCAACAAGCCAAAAGTGCTCTATTGTGCCTGGGGTATCATCTCTATATTTCTTACCATGGAAATGCAAACGGTCTTTCCCAGGCTCTTCTGTCATGACTCTGTCATTTCAAAGTTCCCTCTAAATGCAGCTTGCAGAACCTGCAAGATTTCAAGATAGGCATCAATGATTCCCAGCAAAGCGATTCCCTTCTCTTCAGATCCCCTGTGGGGATATCTGTCTTTCGGAAGGTGTTTATGGCCCTCCTCACTCTAGGATGTGAGGATTACAGAACTGAGAGCACGAAGCACAGAGGGGGACAGGCTTGTTTCTAAAATAACAATCTTTGATGAGGGCAGTTGCCTGGGGCTTTGCCAATATTCAGAGCCCCTCACTGATGTGCAGTTTTTTAACAGCGAGGTTGATTAATCATTGGAACAAACTCCCAAGGGAAGTGATAGATTCGCCATCTCTTGCTGTCTTTAGACCAGACTATGTGATTTTCTGGAAGATGTATCTAGCCAAGGCATTGGGCTCAGTATGAGGCAAGTGGGTTAAATTCTCTGCTCTGTGCTATGCAGAAGGTCAAACTAGAGGAGCTAATGGGCTCTTCTGGCCTTAAACTAATGAAACTATGGTTAAGCTCCTCCTCCGTGTGGTTTGTCGGCTCTTCGGGGCCAGCAACGATCTTTTTGTTCTGTATTGGTACAACACTGGCACAGTGAAGTCCTGGACCTTGACTGGAGCTCCTAGGCCCAACGCCATACAAATACCACATAATAGCAGTATAGAGGTGGCTGTGTTTCAGAGATGCTGTAGGCACAGTGCATAGCTTCCTGGTGAAAGGAGCTACCCATATGAAAGATATTTCCAGGATATTCATGGAAGATGCTTTGTTTTGGTCTTTCCTCTTCTGCTTTCCCATTAGTTTTTATCCATGCACACCAAGAACTAGAGATTTAAACCTGGTGCTTGACAGTACAGAGAAATCACGTGCAGGCACTATACACCCTCCTACCTCCTTACAAAGATGCCGTACATGCGCCACGTGACAGCTTGTTTAGTCTGTGGAATATCAGGCCACTCTGCTGATCTCCAGCTGGGCTCACTAAAACTAACAAAGCCTCTCCAAACCAGGCTGACCTCGCCGCAATGATCTGATCAAAAGGTCTCCTCTAAGTCACATTTAATAACAATAGACATTTTTTCCCCTTATCTAGTGCCTTCTGTCTGAGGAGCCCAGCTTTTCTGACATACATGGGTTAAGACACACAGCCCCCCTCCACGGGAAGGTCAGGATCATGCCTATATGGGGAAACTAAGGCAAAGAAAGAAAAAGTGACTTGCCTAATAGTAAGTTAGTGGTGTTGCTGGGAATGGA
The DNA here is from genome assembly GCA_007922155.1 of Mesoclemmys tuberculata. Taxonomy (NCBI): domain Eukaryota; kingdom Metazoa; phylum Chordata; order Testudines; family Chelidae; genus Mesoclemmys; species Mesoclemmys tuberculata. The sequence continues at coordinate 2,678,516 of ML675648.1, forward strand.
GACCTGACCTGCTATCACCTTAGTTCTGTGCTTTAACCACTGAACCTCCATGTGGAGGCATGCCTAAGAATTCTATATAATGCCTATTGTTCAACCATAGCAATCCTTCTCTTGAGTGACTCTTTGTCCCTTGGTCACCTTTTGATTTTGGTCCCTCAGGATTTGAGAACTCCCCCTGTATGCTCCTAAGCAGAGAGCTCATGTAAATGTTTCCCTTGGGCCGCATGCACACTGGAGGGAGGGGAAGGACACCTCAAATCCCCTGGTCATCTCCTGAACAGGGAATCTGAATGTGTTTTGCAGACCAAATGCTCCACAGAAGAAAGTCATCAAGGAAGCAGCAGCTCTAGTCCGGGGGCATGTAGGTATTTGCAAAATATACTTGCCTTGAACTTTCAACTCCAGGTTGTCCAGCTGTCCTGGCATGCAGAAAAGATGGTGCTGTATTTTATCTCTGCATCGAGGGAAGAGAATAGTAACCTCTCCTACTTCATATTGTTGAGCCAGATCATCCCCTGGAGTAAATTAACGTAGCTTTGTTGATTTCACCTAATAAACATTGGTTTACACGAGATGGGGGTCTCTTTTTTCTCTATGATCAAAGATGACTATTACCTTTTCCTTCCCACAGCTTGTCATTCTCAAGCAATCCAAGTGGCAGCCAGGAAGAGATTGTCAGCTGAGCTCACTAACCCTCTGGCACCACCTCTTCCGTTCACTGCCTCAAGGGAAAGCCTGCATGAGCTGAAGTACTATATAGACTATAATTTAAAATCTATTAACTCTGAACTGCGGTACGGCACATAAACTTAACTGGCCCTTGCAGTACTGCAGCAAGTTCCCATTCCTAGTTATTCCTATAAATCACACCAGATAAGCTGGGATCCAATCGATGGGAAAAAATTATACCACAACATTAGATTTCATCATACATGACTTGAACGATTACTTATCTGTCTTATGGCATGAGGAATCATGAAAATTAATAATCTCCCTCTGCCCAAACAAAGTGTTTGTGGGGCACTGTTACCTAGAGTATATTTCTTGCTTAAAGCTATCAATTAATTTTTTTTGGAACTTACAACTGGTCAATTGCTTTTTAAAATGGCTATAATACTAAAAATACTGAAACTTAATGGAATTTCTTTTCTTTTTCTTTTTACAATCTGCTTCTCCAGAACTCTTCTCTTAAGGCCCATTTCTGCCTTATTAGACCTCTTCCTGTGTCTTCATACACATATGGCCAGCTCTTGGTTTTGAACAAAATTCAGAATGCAAATGAGTTCCCTCTAGAATTTGGACCAGTTCTAGTATGTGTGTTCTGTTTTGAAGGAACCAGATTGAAAACCAATAGTAGGATGTACCGTACTTTCTCATACAACATACAGTTGGCCAGTGCAATTTCCTGCCACGGATTATTGTAGAGGTCAAGATATTAGTGGGCTTAAAAAGAGTGCAGGTGTGTGTGGAGAAGACGGGAGTGAGGGAGGAGATGCTGACTTAGCACAATAGTATCCTGGTTTATGACAAGGGGTCCTAGGGCACCACAAGAATATTAATAATAATTAATAATTAGCTGTCTCCTATTTTTCATGTTAAAAATTAACAGGAAACTGACAGATACGGTATAAATCATAGCAATAAGTTATTGCTATCTGACATTTATTGAAGAGCTTCAGGTACTGTATGTGTAGGAGTGGGCAGCAATAAAAAGGTAATTTAGAAGAATGCTAACCAAACTTTTCCAAACTTGATGCTTTTGGATAAAGGCTGTGTCCATCTCTTGTCCTAGTTTTTTCAGCTTCTTGGGCCAGTGTAGTAATAATAATTAGGAACTAACAGGCCTATCCCAGTTGTAAGGTGAACTGTTGGAAAGTGGGTGAAAGTTTAGAAATGTTCCAATCACCTATAACAAATGTTGATGAAGAGAGCGACAAAAAGAAGATAGATTGGGTGAATCCAAGCGAAAGTCTATTGATCAGTTCTGGTAACAATAGAATGAGACTGGAAACTAGGTCTAATTGGAGGAAAAAATAATGAGAGGATGGGCTATTCTGTGTATTCCCCCCCCTCCTCCACACACCCCTTTTGGGATCTTTAAAGAGAGACTTAGGAGGGAATCAAATGAGGAATGGACTCCTGTGAAATTTCTGGGGGAAAGGTGAGGGGCTTCCAATTTGCCCCAGAGACCTTGGAGGCTCACAAATAAAGGACACGGACACTGTAGCCTTCTAACACCCAGACCCCAGCTCATCAGTGGGACTCCAATGAGTTTTGATTAGCTGATTTTGTGGAACAAACGTCATTCCAAAATGTTTTATGTCTTTTGATTCGTTATCTCTTGTGCATCCTAACTTAATCCATACATTTCTAAACCTGGTATGAATTTTCTAGTGTTTGCCATGGGTCTAAGCTGGCTGAGGTGTTTGCACTCTACACCCCACACCAAGTTGGACTGCTCAGTGTTGCACAGTGAAAGGGACACGTTAACACCTTTGACTCTCTGGGCCCATTTATGCCAACAAAATGAACCCAACCCCCTCTTTTCGTCCTGTGTTTGTACAACATCTAGCACGATGGGGTTTTGGTCCATAAGTGCTACCTCAATCCGAATAATGAACATCAGTAACAACTGTTATTGTCAAAGTTACTTCTGTCGTTTTTCATCAGCTCATCCTACTTGGTCCATCTTTCTTCAGACAGCTTAGCTGCCCATGTGATGCAGTCAGCCAGTCTCTCCATTTCTCTTAATTCTTCTACCCCTGTCACCTACGTTTCTATTTAGAATCCTTTTACCAGCTTGCAGTCCTGCGCAATTCATCAGTGTAGATGCCACAAGAAATCCATAGAACCAGCCTCTGAAGTCAATGAGGCTATGCGAGATGTAAGGCACCGTGCAATAGGAGGAAGGGAGGAAGGCAGGATCCAGCCCAGGGTGTTAAGAAGGATTCGTCTCATCAGCAACGTTCATATGACCTGGCACTTGAAGAGCACGCAGGAAACTCGTTAAGTGCATCTGAGAAATCAAAGCTGTTTGGGGGACTGGGAGTAGGCTATGCAGCCTTTTCCTGCAAGTCACACAGGTTCAGAAATGATCTAGAAAAACAGCAAGTGGAAGCTGTTGCATTTGGTGACTGAACGGTGGCCTCTGTGAAAAGAGCCCGGGCCCTCAGCCTGGTAGACACTTGTCCTCCGTCCTTAAAACTGGCATAGATGGATGATGCTTTGGTAGGCTCAGCAGGGAAAACTAAAAGGGGGGACCAAACCCCTTTGTAACCGTTAGATGGGACCCTTCTTGAAAAGGTTTGATGCTCATAGGCCAATGGAATCTGGGGGCTTATTGTCCTAGGCTGTATCTGTTCTTGGGACAAAGGAAGGTCTCCAGTCTTCAGGGCTTGTCTGTTAGGTACCACATAATAGAGAATGTCTTGTTAGCCACCGAAAGGTCATTGGGCTCAAGTAGATTTTATTAAACACTTCAATCCCCTGGCTTTAGTGATAAAGCCAGTTAAGGTCTCAAGCTGTGGTTTTATATTGCAAACATTTATCTATCACATAAAATGCTTTTGACAACGTGCTCCGAGTAACTGGGTGTTTGCAGCCTTGTAAAAGAGAAGCCAGATGTCCTGGTTTGTTCCTCAGCCCTTCTAGTCTAGCATAGGTTGCCATGATCAAAACTAACCCAGCTGTGAGTTTGTATTTGATGGGACATTACAGACAGCTACAGAAGAGGAGATGATATTTCATCTCTGATTTTTTGTTTTAATTCTTTGTTTTAAAGTCAAATCAATATCAGTGCGGTTTAGGGGGGCCGGGAGTCTTCTACCGGCATAAAGAATAATTGCAGCTTTATAGCGGGTAGGGTGCAGGCATTTGCAATGTGATCCCATGTCTGCACATCTCCACAGGACAGTGGCCAGATCCTCAGTTACTGTGAATCACCAGAACGCCTTCCTTTTGCTGGAGCTACATTGATTTACGCCAGCTGAGAATCTGGTCCCTCGTGCCTCACTCTTGGCATCCCACTTGAACTTTAATATGGACGAAAGGCAGCAGTGAGCCCTGAAGAAGCTGGCTGCCTTCCGTGTGGGCACGATGTGGTGTTTCTGTGAACAAGGCTGCTGTCAGGAAGGAAGGGGAAGGAATTTCGGCCTGCACCATGCTTTCCACAGCAGACAGGGCTCGACTGAGACAATTGGCTCAACTTCACTTGCGCCCGCTATTGGACTGGAACGTTAGATGGGTCTGTATTTCAATCCTGTAGCTCTAGAGACCATGACGCAGGCAAACCAGGGTTGAAGGATTGCCTTGTGGTTAAGACACTGTCCTAGGATCCTGTCAATCTATGTTCAGTTCTTGGCTCTGCTAGAGACTGCTTGTGTGGTTATGGGCAAGTTGCTTAGGGCTGGATTCGCGAAGATATTTAGGTGGCTAAAGATGCACTTCCATTGGTTTAGCACTCTTATGAATTCCACCAGGTGCCTATCTGAATCGTTAGACTTCTAAATAATTTAAAACTTCTGCTCCTTCATTTCTCTGTGCCTCAGTTTTCCCATCTACAAAATATTTATTTACCTCACAAAGGCTTGTCGGGCTAAACTGTGAAAACGTGTGATGTATTCAGTAGCTGAGGTGATGGGGGGGAGGGGTCATGTATGTCCTTAGACAGTGACAGATGACAAACAGGGGATAATACCAAGTTACTCACGGGCTATGAAATACAAGAAGGGTCTTCTTGCACAGGCCCATCAAGAGAAATTTGGGGCCCTGTTACATCATGTTCACAGGGACCCCATCCCATCTCATTTAACCATAATTTAGATATTTGTGGGGGAGCCCTGAACTCGGGGGCATGATACAATTGTTCTCCTTTGCCCCCCTCTCTTCAGCCTTGATCATGCATTGAAGTGAGAACCCTTCAGGGAAGCAGAAACGTGGAATTCTGGTGGCTGAGATGATAGGAACATAAGAATGGCCATACTGGGTCAGACCAATGCTCCAGCTAGCCCAGTATCCTGTCTTCCGATAGTGGCCAATGCCAGGTGCTTCAGAGGGAATGAGAAGAACAGGTATTCATCAAGTGATCCATCCTGTCGGCCATTTCCAGCCTCTGGCAAAGAGCCACTCCTGTCTATCCTGGCTAATAGCCATTGATGGAACTATCCTCAATGAACTTATGTAGTTGTTTTTTGAACCCCTTATTGTCTTGGCCTTCACAACATCCTCTGGCAAGGAGTTCATCCTCTGGTGACCCTTACTTTTTGTGTTATGCGAAGGAGTAAATACTACTTCCTTATTTACTTTCTCCACACCAGTCACGATCTTATAGATCTCTTATAAATCCTTAGCAGTCTCTTTTCCAAGCCGAAAAGTCCCAGTCTTATTAATCTCTCCTCATATGGAAGCTTCTCCATACCCCTAATAATTTTAGTTGCCCTTTCTTGTACCATTTCCAATTCCAATATATCTTTTTTGAGATGGGGTGACCAGATCTGCATGCACTATTCAAAATGTGGGCATACCATGGATTTATAAAGAGGCAATGTGATATTTTCTGTCTTATCTATCCCTTTCCTAATGATTTCCAACATTCTGTTAGCTTTTTTGACTGCAGCTGCACATTGAGTGGATGTTTGCAGAGAACTAGCCACAATGACTCCAAGATCTCTTTCTTGAGTGGTAACAGCTAATTTAGACCCCATCATTTTATATGTATAGTTGGGATTATGTTTTTTAATGTGCATGACCTTGCATTTATCAACATTGAATTTCATCTGCCATTTTGTTGCCCAGTCACCCAGTTTTGTGAGATCCCTTTGTAATACTTCACAGTCTGCTTTGGATTTAAACATCTTGAGTACTTTTGTATCATCTGCAAATTTTGCCACCTCACTGTTTACCCATTTTTCCAGATAATTTATGAATATGTTGAACAGTCCTGGTCCCAGAATAAAGCCACTATTTACCTCTCTCCATTTTGAAAACTGACCATTTATCCTTATCCTTTTGTTTCCTATCTTTTAACCAGTTACTGATCCAGGGGAGGACCTTTCCTCTGATCCCATGACAGTTTACTTGGCTTAAGAGCCTTTGGTGAGGGACTTTGTCAAAGGCTTTCTGAGAATCTAAGTACCCTATATCCACTGGATCATCTTTGTCCACATGCTTGTTGACCCCCTCAGAGAATTCTAGTAGATTGGTGATGCATGATTTCCCTTCACAGAAACCGTGTTGACTATTCCCCAATGAATCGTATTCATCTATGTGTCTGATAATTCTGTTCTTTACTATAGTGTCAACAAATTTGCCTACTACTGAAGTTAGGCTTAAAAGCCTGTAATTGCCAGGATCGCCTTGGGAGCCTTTGAAAAAATTGGCATCACATTAGCTATCCTCCAGTCATCTGGTACAGAAGCTGATTTAAATGATAGGTTACAATTCACAGTTAGTAGTTCTGCAATTTCACATTTGAGTTCCTTCAGAACTCTTGGGTGGATACCATCTGGTCCTGGTGACTTATTACTATTTAAGATAATTCAGAAGTTTCTCTATCTTCCCTCTCCAGCATTTCTTTTCTGTTAATGTCCCCATGACTTCATTAGCTGCATAGTTCAAAAGACCCCTCAGGAGCCACCCCAAACTCTTTAGAGACAGCAAAAATAATAGAGGCCAATACAGCTTCTTAGAACCGCTGTGGATGCAGGAATGGACTGCAGGTGAAAATGTGGTCAGGGAAAATGAGCATTCCTGCAGCCCTACTTCTGTGCAGTTGGGAAAGAGAGAGAAAAAGCTGGGTGAAGGAAATGACCTGTATTATCTGAGCCACAAGGGCATTACTGAGAGGCTGGAGCATGGTGTATAGTAGAAAATTAGGTCAGCATCACTATATTGCTTGGGGTGTGAAAAATGCATAGCCCTGAGCAGCGTACTTAAGCCTTCCTCAGTCCCCATGTAGACAGCACTAGGTCGATGGGAGAATTCTTCCTTTGACCTAGCCACCATCTGTCAGGAAGGTGGATTACCTACACCTGCAGAGGAAACCACCTGGTGGCATAGGTAACACCTACACTCAAGCAGCGTAGCATTTCGAGTATAGGTAAGCCCTCAGAAATGAGTCTCACTTCCTTCTAAGGGTCTTGAGTCACAATAGCAGTGTGGCTCTGACAGTGAGCTTGCCTCAGCAGTACAACGCTGCTCAGGACACGGGGCACATACTTGAGTGTCTGGCAGTTGAGTGGAGGTGTCAGCGAGGGCGGGAGGAAATCACTGTGGAAGTTCTGACACTTTCCTGACTCAGTCCAGCCCATCCTTCCTGTCCACCCTATGGCATCAGCATCTCTGAGCAAACTGAACTAACCAAGGCCGTGCTGCTTCCATTTAGCAGTTCCACCTGGGCTAGTGTGAGGCAACTGATCAACCCGATCCCCCCGGAGCACTTCTAAGAGGACTAGAGAGAGAGAACAGTGTCACATGCACTATCCCGTCACTTAGTTCCTGCATCTCATCCCGGATGGGTGACCTTTCCTGCGCTTAGGCACCCATGATGGAAGGAGATAATAGGTTACAAAGGCACCATGGCAGCTAGAAAATGCCCGGGCTAATTTTACAAACCAATCAGTCTGTAATTAATGACACTCCTGACACAGAGTGTTCATGGCCAGAGGAAATCAATCGAGGGAAATGCGACAAAATGGAAAATGCTACAGTGCATTCATCATTTACTGCCTATGGTGCTTGGACCTCCAGACTCCAGACTCATTCTGAGCAGAAAAGTCCATTTATCTTAGTCTCCCGCCCTGGACCTTTCCATTTGGGCTGCTCATCCTTAAAGCTCGAATGTATGCCAAGAGCACAGATTAATGGGACGAGGAATGGGACGTGGGTCAGGCAAACAGACACCTGGAATCTGCAGTTGTATCATATCCTTAGGCCTAGTCCTGAACAAGGGGCAATGCATAATTGCATCACTCCAGGAGAGCTGTAGGGAAGTGCTGCGACTCACCGACACTGCCCTCAGGTACAATTCTTCCCCTGCTCCACAGATGCCTCATGGTGGGCAGCAGTTCCATCATCCTGGGCTCCTCATTCAAATATATCATCAGTTGCATCTGATCTGCCCGCCAGGTGTTGGAAATATGATTTTTTTTTCATTGTTGTTAGTCACCTTCCCCACGCATCTGAGATTGTGTCTACACTATGGAGGCTATATCGGCAGCATCGTGTGCCCCCTCTTTCCCTGGTGAGGCAAGGGTGAAAGCAAGTAAGTGCCTTAGCACTCATGCTTGCAACCAGGCTGTATCTACTTGGGTGCATGGACGGGCTGGGCCAGGTGTGTGCTCTCTTCCGGCAATGCACACAGCCCCCTGCTGGGGTGGTTTTAGCACCCTCCCCTCCAGAGCAGGGGGGTTGGAGTTAACACCCCATTAAGATGAATAAGGCAGTTCATACCTCTCAGGCTTTTTTTTTCAGGCTGTCTGCAGATTCTCAGAGGCTCAGACATCAGTTTATTTCTTACTCCGCAGTCACATTTTGGAGCTTTTCTTCCCAACCATGAAAGTCAGAAACTTCCTATTTTTCTAAAAATGAAAACTTACATTCTAATGTAATCAGATGACTCCAATATCTCAGAACCTAGGCGTGGGCCTGCAGCATGTAAACCTCAACCCAGCCCTGGCCGTATAGGTATATGCTCCCATGCCTTCAGTCTCCTTGCCACAGCAGCCCTCACTGTCATTTCAGCCCAGGCTTTGTACCCTTTTCTTTACCACTAGGTTTGCCCAAATACATGTTCTCTGCTGGGTTTAGAATAACACTAACTGCACACCCTGCGGCCTTTGCTGCGAGCTGCCAGGAGCTGCAGTATAAAAGAAGTCTCAGTGGAACTGAAATCTTCCTGACTGCGGAGTCACTCTGAAGCTATCAGCCTCTTTCTGTAGGCTGGTGAACATCTCAAAGGCACCCATGAGCAATGCACACAAGTGGGGCAGGGTGAAGGTGGAGGGTGGAAGTGGCTAGTACAGTAATGCTTAGATGTACATTAAACTTAAAGAAGGAACTCCTGCACTCCTCCAGTATTCACCATGATTAATCCACCCTCACTCCTAGATCAGGGAGTTTTATTTGGGTGAGGAAGACATCAGAGCATTCAGAGAGGCAGATACAGTCGTATTTCATTTGTAATGCCGAACAATCTATCCCAGCCGTCAGGACGTCACTGTGATTCATCTCTCCATAAAAGACATGCTCTTTTTGGTTGCAAATCAAATAAGCAGATCATTTCAATAGGAGCCAAAAGAAAGAGCAATACAGCAAGAGAGGTAGATCCTTGCCAGATGGATTGTCCAGCCCCTTGTCACCTGAGCGCCATTACACTGGTAGACTTCTCCAGTGTGGTATCCCAAGCTAGTGGCATAACAACCTACTCCTGCAATCAGTTAGAGGAGTTTCTCCTTTAGCACAAGTGGTAGAGGTCTGGGCTGATGGTCACAGGTTCAAATCCTGCTGAAAATCTGTGTGTGTAGATCATTTCATACCTGCATAGCAGGAAATGGTTAAGCAATTAGGAGTGATAAGAAGTCATAGCCCAGCCTCCTTTGGGGTTATAAGACTTGATGGATAGAATATATTTAGGGCGTATAGCCCGGCATGAGGTCAAAAGCTGAGTGATCTTGAGCATTTCATAGGTGTCCATAATATAAGCAAAATCTGCTTTCCAAACTGCCAGCTACTTTTTAAAAATGGGTTATTTTTACATCACATCAGCTCAGGCCCAGGCATGGAGTTCTATTAGGCTATTTTCTTTGCACCCTTATTATGTATATAAAGCAGCTGAACTGATGCATTTTGTAATAACATCAACTCCCAAGGGCAGACCTGGGCTCTTAGGTTCAAGCTGGAAATACAAAGCAGTACAAGGTTGTTTTTTGTTTGTTTCCAGTCTGAATGCAAATCCTAAAGAAACTGTGGACCCAACTGTGATCATGGGACAATATTAAGAAAGTGGCATTCAACTGATAGCACTTCAAAATGGAAAAAAAACAACCTCCTTCCTCCCCCGCCTCATTTATGGGTGGCAAAGGCTTGGGGTGTACAGTAGACGCATTCGACTATGCACATTTTGCTGCTGTTTCCTCTGGAATAACAAGCCTCTGGGTTGATAGAGTGTGGCAAAGGGAACATTTTAAGCTGTCAGTTGATAGTTAAAGTTATTTTGATTGTACAGAATTTATTTTTGAGATGAAACCTCAACTTTAGTCTTTGCAGCACGGCCACTGCTGTTCTTAGCAGCCACTGCAGCACTGATGTCAGAAACTGCTTTTCCTGGAAGGCCAGGGAGAAGGGCAGAAGATGAGAAGGAGGGTGCAGTAGGAAGGTAACTTTTCGGATGACGAGAGCTCAGACTGAATTCACTAATAAGACCCCTATTTGCCTGATACATTCCAGCACTTGAGCTGGATTGAAGTGACAAGAGACTGATGATTCATTCTCTAAAATAATATATTGCATACATTTCAATAAAGAGTATGCAGGAGGGTTTCATCAGCCGTACAACACATTCATGCTTATAGCATACAATAAGGAGGTGACTATACATTAAATGTGCTTTGTTATACATTATAATACAGAGGTGCTTGCAATACAGAACAAGAGAATTCTGTGAGGCGATATAAATATTTCAGATAGCTGTGCAGGGCTGTACACATTTTCAGTGCCTAACATATTATTTCTAGACTTTAATAGAGTCAGGCTCCTGCCTTCATCTTTGTGGAGAAGTTGAGCTAAATTTTCACTTAGTGTAAATCACAGTAGCTCATGGGAATTCAGAGAGCTACATCAGCGGAGGATCTAAGCCACAGAGTATAATCAGTAGTTGTCGCTCTTCCCATGGTACATGGCAATAGTTTCCTGACTGTCAAAGAAAAGTGAGCTAGATAGAAATGGGACAGGTACCTTTTCACTGCTAGATCGCCCCATTCAGATTCATCTCAGGGCGGTGGTTGTTACCATCTGTTTATATGATATGGTGGTTTATATGAAATGAGCTTATAGTGTTTTCTGGTGTTCACATAACAAAAAATACCATCACTGCCGGAAATAACTGGGAACATGGTAGTGGGCTTGACATAGAACCCAGCACCCAAACAGTCGTGTCTCTAGAGGTGGTGGTTCTATGTTAGGGTCAAGTGCATTGGCAAGCGGCAGTGAACAGGAAGAGAAGCTTGCAATACCCCTATCCTTGGCTGGATGAATAGAGGGCTTCAGTGTCCAGGGCTGTTAATCCAGCACCTTTCACTAGCACAGAATGAAAACAACAGTGGAGATGGGGGAGACGGAGGGGTCTGTCTGGATTTCTGAATGCACTCTATGCCTTTCATTATGTCAGGCACATAGCTCAGTAAGAGAACTTACAGAGTAAGGTGAGTGAGAACTCAAACCTGGTTTGATTCCTCAGCACTCCTGCAACTAGAGAGCAGCACTTTACTCCTATATTCCCGCATCTGGAAATACTGCACCCTCTGCTTCCTTGTTAAACTGCCTGAGTGGCAGGAATCTACGGAGGAGATGAAAGTGCTGCTGCTAACAGACAAGGACTGTAGCTCCTTCCAGAAAGAAGCCGCCGGCGCTCAGAGGAAGGAATCAGAGCCTAGGAAAACAGCTGGCTCAGATGAAGGGAAGACTGTAGTAGGACTATGACTGGGACTTCAGGATGATGTTTGCTTGCTGATTATAAGCATTAATTAATTATGTAAATGTTACAGTGGCTGTGACGGGGCAAACTGTGAAGAGTATTTCCTTGGGATGGTTGTTGGGCTCAGTGATGCCATTGATTTCAGTGGAGTAAAAATGGTGTAAAGGCAGTGTAGTGCAGCGGAGAATAGCTGCTTCTTTAACCTGCTACAGTCCAGGCAGCAGAAATTGTCCACAAGAGGAACTCAGAGAAACCAAAAGGAAAAGATTCATGGATTTCAAAGCCATGAGGGACCATCGTGTCTATCTGCTCTGACCCCCTCCATAGTGTGCCAAGAACTTCTCTTACCTAGTGGAAAGATGTGGGCAAGCTGACTATTAGGGTCTTCTGCAAGCTTACATGGAATCAGAACTGATGCTCAAATGCACCTTGTCACTTTTCCTTTGTGGCATCATGTCCCAGCAGCTGCCTTGCATTTCGCTATCCAAGAGGTGTCATTGCCAAATGTGTTCCAGTGTGTGGCACTCTAGACAAGGTATCCAGCTGCATGGATCTTCTATCCTACAGCTCCAGAAGCTCTCCTAGCACATGCCTAAAATATCCTGTGTGCTGAAGCTTTTATTTGATTTGCACTAAGAAAAAGAAGACAGTGTGTGGCTAAGGTTTCCTTATTGCTTCAGGTGAGCCTAACCTGTTCCGGCAGCTCTGGGCTGTAGTGAGCACCATTTGAGAATGGACGGGAAAAGCATTTGAGTAAAGAAACTCTGCCTACAGCGTGTATATGGAAACTCAACTGTAGCAAATTGCCCCCTAGTTTCCTGGTAGTTATCAACCAGTTTGTCATATGGCTGACGCAGTTTGCTCTTGGGCTCTGTGCATATGAGCTGTAGTGTCCCTGCTAAAAGAAAGGGGTTTTCTAAAAGTTATTTTGAGGGAGAGGGAGGCAGAATATTCATCCCCAAATGCTTCCTCTTTAAAAGGGAGCGCTGGTGACACGATGACTGACCCCCAGGTTTGCACACATTCTAACGCACCACTTGAACATACGCAAACATCAACATGGGGGTTATTTTTAAGAGAGAGATAACAGAAACCAAGTGACTCCAGGGGAGCCAAAGTCATCTTAAAGGGAAACTCAGCACATTCTGGGACTCAGGGGCCCTTTAAGGATTCAGCGGATGCTCTGGCCAAAACGGAGACACTTCTAATCACCAGTCATCTCGGCAAATCTAGGCTACCGTATGTTTCAGTGTCTGAAGCAAAGTGCCCATGATGCCTGAGGACATCTTCTTATCCAATCAGATCCATTATTTTGAAGATTACGCTATTTTGATGCATTTTTCAGTTTTAAATAACCAAAAATTAAAACAAATAATACAATACAATCATAAACGAAAAGAGCTAGATTCCTTTAAATATTTAATTCAAGTCACACACCCAAATATGTGTAATATGCATACATGCCATTTCGATTTCTCAGATAATCCCTACGTTCCTGGAAACTTTCGGTGGTAAAGTGGTATCGGATTATGCTTCTGCTCCCCAGATCCCATTAAAGAACCCATGACCCTTTACATAGGAGTCATTAGCTTATCAGCCATGTGTTCCCAAGATTCCGCCTTAGAGCAATGACGTTCTGCCATCCTACACTCACCCCTGTAGTTAGGATGTAATGGTATTCTCCTCCACAATGTCTTGTACATTTGTAAGCGGCATGCCCTTCTTGCTTTGATTTTTCCATCCCTGCCTCTACTTTTTCATAGATGCCTGCAGTCAGTGGAGTTGCACTGATATAAAACATGGCTGCTCTTCCACCTTTTTGTTTTCTTCCCATATCCAACCGTTTAGAATGACTATATGCTCCTTGGGATGGAGAACCTAGTCTATCCTAGTCTAGTCTAGTCTCTATAGGCTGTTATACCATGCTCATCACTGAAGTACGTGAGCCCTTGCCAGTTGTTCATTAAGCAGTAAGACTAACATCTGTCACATGTGGTTTGTTCTCTCTTTCACGCCCTCAGAGTGGGAGAACTGTGCACGCTGTGGAATGGTTGCTTTTGGTAGGGTGTTTTTTTAAAGGTACATGCTGCTCTGTGTTTGTGCTAGAGAAGGCAGGTCATAGAAATGCACCTGGCACTAGAAGGAGAAGGCTGGGAGTTCATTCTGCAAGCGCCCGAGAAAGCTCTGTTTCCTGCCCAGACAAAACTTTACCCTGATTGCTGAGAGCTCCACTCTGCCAGAGGAGTGGAGTTTGCAACCACAGTCTTCATTTCAGAGCTTTACTTGCTCTTTTAGATGCTGTGGAGTCGGGCTGTGGAATGCCTTGAAGATCAGGACCTTGAACTTGATTTGAAATTCTACGGGGAGCCAGTGTAGAGAGCAGAGGACAGGTGAAACATGCTGCTGGTAGGCTGTGTTGCTGGGGAGACGTTCTGTACTAGGCGGGGTTTCCTACGGGCTGACGAATCCATGGCCAGTCCTCTTATTTGTTTGCAAAGTACCTTAGCACACCTGTAGTGCTATAGAAATAACAGAATAATTGCCCACTGTCAGCCTGGATACTCTTTAGAAGCCAAGAAATAAATACATGATAAAAATAAAGTGGGGGAAATGGGAGCACGCACTGCCGACTGCTTACAAAGGCAGCATTGCTCTGAGAAGAAGTGCTGTAACCCTGGAGGTTATGAATCAATCATAATTGCACTGCTCAGCACAAGGTTTGTGATGAAAATCACACGTGTCTAGGATCTCTGGGTTTAGCTCACCATAGCAACCCAAGCCTGGGATGGGTGCAGCTGGTCCACGTTATCTTTCCCATTGATCCTCGGCACATTGTGAGCAGGGTCTGCTTTGCACTTTGCAGTGGGTGGAACTTGAACATGCTGAGCGTTCGCTCCTGGAGGAACGAAACCTAATCCCTCCATGTCTGCACCGCTGCTTCTAACTGCAGACGCACCCATGCCCGGGTCCGAGCAGACTGCATGGAACTGTCCCATTCTTAGCTTAATCAGGGTCTTTATTTAGGGACATCGTTCAATAGGTGCATTTTAAAAAACACAGTCGTTTGCATTTTTATAGCACCTTTGATGCCAGGCTCCCAAAGTGCTTTATGCAAATGAATTAAGCTTAATAACAACCCAAAAAGGAAGGATTCATTATTATTCATTATTTCTATTGTCATTAAGTTAGATGCCCTAATCAGAGACCAGGACTCCAGTGTTTTGGGCGCAGGACAAACACAGACCTAAAAGATGGTCCCTGTGTGACGCTGTCTGCAGTGGTTCACAACTGTGAGTGCCAGCCTCAAAAAGCCGAGCAAATTGGTGGCATGTTCTATAATTAGATTTCACCAACCCAGTCAAAAACATGAGCTCTGAAGCATTATAACATCTTACCACGGACTCTCAGACGGACTCTGGGGCACTCTAGTCTATCTTGCCATGCAGGGAAGCTGGTCTTAGTGAAAAAGGTCCCCTACACCAAAGATCACACAATTTTCAGGTTGTTCCCAGTCCCAAGAGACCAGTCACTTACCCCAGGTCAATTTGTATCTTAGGTCTCACACCAACGACAAGGCCTGCTGCTGAGTTAGCTAATTTACCCCAGGGTGGTCATGTAGCAGGCATAAAGGCAGCTGCATGTGAGACAGACAAATGGATGAAGCTGGAACAAGGGATGGGAAGGTTGGCAAGTGGCCCGCCAACTTATAGAGAGCTTGGGAGATGGTAACCGGGAGGCGATATTGAAAGACGCAGCGGGGCAGAAAACAATCCACTGAAAACTGGAGCAGAGATAACCAAATGCAGAAGAGAGTGTGCAGGCCAGGGAGCAGAGAGAGGCAAAGAGAGAAGAACTCGAGGGAACAGATAAGCTTGGGGCCAGGGTAGTGGAGATAGCACAGTGGCAAGGTCTTTGTGCAAATCACTGCAGAGAGCTCTCAGCTCTTTGTCTAAGCAGCTCTCCAAAGAGTCATGCATTCAGCACTTGCTCTCCCATGGGTATTTGCTGACTCTCCTTCAACTCAGTGGAGCAATTAACCTCTATGTGAATATAATTAGCTACAATTAGAAATGAAAACCTAGGGTATTACAGCAACAGAGAGGCGGGAGACACAGAAAAGGTGCCAGGAGAAGGGGGAAGGCCATTCTTCTCCATGGATTTGCTCCCTTTCTTGATAACGATTAGCTATTAGAGAACGAACCAAAATGGCTTAAACCCAGTTCCTGGAGTATTTGTGACTTACAGGCTGGTGCTTACATACCCAGAGTGTGGAGCCATGGGCCGTTATTACTCTCTCTTGCATGACTGGAATGAATTCGCTAAATGCACCCAGTAATTCACATTGGCTGGCGATGGCAGGGGAAAGGAGGGAGGAAATGGGCTGCTTGCAGGTGCCCCTCTAACCTTGATTTTAATTAGGTTCAGCAGATAACAAACAGAACAGTTTTCACATGCAAAAGAATCAATGCTGGACCAAACACCCACCCCTGGAATCAGTGGGAACGCACCAGGCGCAGCCAATGCACCTTCTACAAAGCTCACGGAGGAGAGTGTCATTGTTCTGGGAATAGTCCAGTCAATAGCATTGCATGGTGCCATTTGGGGCTGAAGACTACACTGCATTCTGTCCTCGGGTCTTTGACTGCAGCCTGCCTGCATTTCTATCGTTGTCTTTGTCAGGAGCTTCAAGCACTTATTTTTTCTAGCTATAGTAACTGCTTGCTCCGTAATCTTCTGCAGGTCACCCATTCTAATACTGTCCCATTTATAAATAGTGTACAGATGGCATAAGGATGTTACAAACAGGAGTCGAATGTGTTATAGATGGCTGCGTGCACATCAGCAGAAGGCGCTGAGCACTTCTAAAGTGGTGCGGAGAAAGATAATGATGTTTCCTAGGGGATGTTGGTATTTTGAAGTTTGATTTTGTTCTGATTTGGAATGAAAGACAAAAATGTTGAAATTCTGCAAAACAAGGAAAACCCTGGGGTCTGTGACTCCAGGACAGTCCCCCTGTCTGGCTGCCTCAATTCTCCAGATGCTGGAAGCGCTAGGATTCACTGCCAAGGAGTTTTGAGTCTGGAAGCTGACATCTCCAGGGCTTCGGGCTCCCTGGAAGTCCACCAGGTGAGCTACAGAGCAGCCAGACGGGGGAGCTGGTAGGAAACCTACCTGCTTTCTTTCTTTCCATCAGGCCTTCGTTGAAATAGAATGGTCTCAGTGGAACAATTTGATTTTCAGCAATGGAAAACCATTCCGCAGGAGAATTTCCAACCAGCTCAATAACCTGTTGGCCTCTTGGACTCTATAACAATTCATTCATCATTTATTAAAATAGCTATCAATCATGTATTAACCCTTTATAAACTTCTAAATGGACGCTTAATAGAAAGTGTGACCCTCAGGAAATAGCCTGAGATTTGCAAAAGAGTCTAAGAGAATTAGTGCTCACTCCCCCCCAGAATTTCAGTGGGATTTGGGTGTCTAAACCACTTAAGCCCCTTTACAATCAACTCTTGAGGTAGTAAATCCCGTTAATGTTTCCTGTGTCAGCCTGTTTACTAAGGTCCTGAACTTGATACCTTTGCTTAGGTGGAGTAGAATCTTATTCCAGGCACATTGTCATCAATATGAATACAACTATTTGTGGCATTAAATACTGCTTGGCCTAAGTAAGAGCACCAGACTCTGACCGCAAATTATTAACAAGGGATTTGTTTTGGGTAATAACTCAGAGCCTACCCAAACCGAACCTGTGTGGATGTGTAAGAAAATTCAAGTAAAAACCGAACAGAATTTTCCCCAAACTTCTGCAGTTTCTGATACTGGCTGCGACTGGAAGCAGAATTCACAGGAAGCCACCGCATGCTTCACCAGCTGTCTGATGCTCAGCGGTTTGTATTTGCAAGGCATCATGGGATCTCTTCCTGTAATTTTCATTCAAGTGACTACAACCCTCAAGCTTCGTGTTCAAATGAACCCACAGATCCAGCTGACTTTTGGCCTGATTTCTGGTCAATGCTTTAATAAGTGAAACAGTGAATTTTTGCATCTTAGGCCCAGAGTCCTGCAAAATGCAGCCTCCAGACCAACGAACCCAAGTTATAATGCAACCTGAAGCTAGGCAGAAACTAGTTTCAGGCTTTTGCTATAAATTTTCAGTCCTGGCTCCACTTTGATGTTATTCTGATGAAGAAAGAAAGGAACAACAGCTTGGCAACTTTCTCCCAATATGGAGAATATGAAGCTATTCGGTCCCCAGCTGGATACATATGCTCTGAGAAACCTATGTCAGACCCATAAGAAAGAGCTGAACTTCTGCCAGTTCTGAAAAGGAAAAATAGAATATTTGAGAAAAAAGGGTATTTTTGTTTTGCCTTGACAGGGACATGCTTGTGAATGGAATCGCCCCGTCCTGGGTTATCTGCCCAGGGAAACACAATTGCTTCTATCAAATCCACTCTGAGCACCATTTTAATTGTCGCAAATTACTGTCAGCTGGTTTTCAAAGCAATCTTTAAACAGGAAAGTTTTTGGCAGAATACAGACCCATGCCAGGGTCGATCTCATAAAATGCATCCAGACTTTGAAGTGAATTTCACTACTTTGCATGTACATCACATAGCACATTTAAAGCAAAGCGGGGGACTTTTTACTGGCAGAGAAATGCAATGGGCTGGATTCTGCAACTCTTGACTCCTGTTGAGAAATACTCACTCTCTATAGTAGTCCCAAACCTCTCAAATGTCCTGTATTTCAAGGGAAATTACTCATATTCTTCCCAAAGGCCCAGATCCTCAAAGATATTTAGATGCCAAACTTCCACTGAAATCAATATGTTTAGACAACTAAATATCTTTGAGAATCTGGGCCCATAGTTACCTACGTTCTGCACCAATTTGGTATTTCACCCTCCCCTTTATTGTTGAAAATTATTGATCTCTGAAAGAAAGAATCTTCTTGCTGAGTTTACGTTAAGTGTTCTTTACAGTAATGGAAGGAAGCCCACAGTGTTTGAAGCTTCTGGCCTGCGTAATGTTTTATCTCTCTCATTTTTTGGTCTTCATCAAACATTGGCTCCCATATTTGGATATTGGCAGATGGAAAATTATGGATGTCACTTGGACCCACTGATGTCACTTTTCTACATAGATAGTCAGCTCTTTAGGGCAGGGACCGTCTTTTTGTTCTGTGCTTGTATAGCATCTATGGGGTCTTGTTGTTTTTTCCTTTGCACAGCACCTTCACAATGATGCCCTTGTGCATAATAGGGACCTCTCGATACTGTCCAATACAAATAACAAATAATAACAGTAAATCATTGAGCCGATCCCATATTATATGTATTTCTCAGCAGGGGCAGGGGATACGGAATCTAGTCTGGTTTGACGTTACTTTACTTGAAATTCCACTGAACATTCTCTGCAACTGGATTTTATTAAGCCTGAGAAGATAAAGCGATGCACCTTTATGTATGCAAATACCAAAAAACAATTTTAAATAAATTATTACAGAAGCATCTTTGGAAACATAAGGGGCAAGCGATGGGCTACACGGCTTGTTCGTTGATTACTGGTTTGGTTTGAAAAGAGCATGAGTAATGTTTTAATTTCCATATCATCAGCCACAGAATGAAACATTTTAAAAGTTGCCTTTGATAATGCAGGTCCATTCCTGTTATCAGCTTTCTGAATTTTAATTCACTTTGGGGAATTTAGCCTTTTATTACCTTGAGCTGCCAAAGTAAAACATATTGCAAAATAAATAAATGCAATTATGAACCTCAATGAAATAAAAATTTGCTGGTGCCATATGTGTAATGCTTTACATTTCTAGAGTATCTTATAGGGGAGGATCTCAAAGTACTTTGCAAAGACCAACAGAGGCCTGGTCTGTGTCTGAAATTGCATCAGTTTACCTAAAGGTGTAATGGTGCTCTGGCTTAAACAGGTGCAACCTTGTGTGTGGACACTGCATAGATTTAAGCCTGATTTATATGAGTTTAGTTTATTTAACAAGCTCAAGCTAAACTGCTGTAAGCAAGGTTTAAACTGACACCAGTGTCCAGTCATTTAATTAAACTGGTGCAGCACTGCACCTTGAGTTAAACTGTGCAACTTCTGTGTTTTGACAAGTCTACAGTCTCACAACAGCCCTGGGAGGTAGGCGCCACTGGTGAAATTCACCCCTGTGCAGAGGAACAGCACAAAAACTGTGCTGAGGACTCAGGTGGAGCTTGTCCTGTGCCTTCTAAACAGACATTCAGACATCTTGCCTCCTAGTCCTCTGCTCTCACCAGACTTCCATTTTTCCCATGTTTCTGGGACATTAGCTCACTGTGGTTAATTCCTGGAATGGAGACTCACCTGTGTGTATGGCCTATAGGTCACCTTTGAGGTGTTGTCCATTTGATCCATCAGAGACACAAATGCTATTACATAGAGATCCTAGTTTGAACAGAAAATTCTCTAGGTCTTATCAAGCAAGCAAACGATAATAAAAAAAGATTAGGGCAAAGTCCTAATGGGATCACACTGAAGACTATTTCTCAGAACCAATTAAGTGTGTGAATTCATTTCCCGAGTGGATAGATATTTTATTAGAAAACAGTTTTTATGACGATCATGAAGTTTTCCTTGCCAGACTGTGTTTTTCCAGAGCAGCTCTTCAGTGAAATTGCAGGAAATAGAAGAAATTGTGGCGGTGCATGAGGAAGGGGATGTGGGACTGAAACATAAAGGCTGATTCATGGTGCACGGATAGCACGTATTTGCATTAAAAAAGAAAAATAGCTTTAAACAATTTTAAAACCATTGCCTGCTTATATTTTGTTTGTATTTCGCAAGCCCAAAGGGCTGATTCTCCCACTGCTATTTGCCTTGTACAATCACTTACACCAATGCACGGTGTGTGCGATGCTATCAGAAGGGAATGGCTGCACAAGGGGCAGGAAAACGGGGAGTCAGAATGCAGAGTATGGACCGAGCTGGCTCCAGTCTATGGCAGAAACATACAGCACCTCAGTTATCAGAGGAACCAATTCAACATTGCTGTTCCTTTTGTCATCGTTCACACCTGTGCGGTAAGACACTGAAATTAGGCAGTGTCTTCTGCCTACTTCGCGCTGATGACCTTTACAAACAGAAGTGCAGGGCGATGCTGAATGGGGCTTGTAGTATTTGGGCACTGACACGGGCTAATGGCAGCAAAATCAGGATGCTGAGAAACACACCGATTAGCTGAAAGAAGGAAAACTGCCCAAGTCTCAGGGCTTCACTTAAGCTGCTCTGTCTCCCTGGTTGGCCCAATTCATCTTTCACAACAGCACAGTATACAGGCAGACAGGGTTCCCCCAGATGAGGCTACTTCTGAGACCAGTGTCAGGTCCCAGTGCGTCCAGGGATATACACTGCCTTCCTTTCCTCTGGAATTCCAGATTGCTGGCGGCTCTCCAAACACACTCATCTGAGCAAGCTACCATGGAATGCTGCGCTCCTGTCCCCCAGGAAGAGAATCGATACCTTTATAAACGGCGAATAAATTACATGAATGCGTCATGTGCTATAGAGGTACTGCAACCATTGTTAGCCTATCTGTCAGCATCTAAATCTAGAAGTTGTCCAGAAAGTAAGAAACGGCTTAGCTGGGGAATTTAACCCAGTTCCTCTGGCTTCTGGCCAAGATTCCAAGCTCTTCAGTTCAATGGTCTCCTGGCTGCACTCCAGGGATCTCTGGGCTTCATGCATGGCTTGGGGCTTTATTTCCTTTTCCACTAAACAGACAATAATCCACATTTCTCCAAGGAGCTGTGGAAAAAATGCAATGTACCATCCCACCTTTCAGAAAATGACCCATTGGGAAGGTGGTGTCAGATGAGGCACAGGGGTGCTACCTCAGTGAAGATCATCCTTCCTCCAAAACTGAAGGGCAAGGTAGGGGTGACTTCTGTGGATGGTGTGTCACTGTCTCCTCTACCCCCAGCTTTCTGCAAACTAGGCAAGGCAGCCCCTGCCTTCCTTGCTTGAAAAACTCTCATGGGGCATTTTCACTGCTCTTCATTTCTACATTCATGGGGGGGAATTAAAAATATGTTTGGAAGCTTCAAAGTGCTCTTAGCTAGGCTGTCACTTTATTTCATCGTGCACGGAGTTGGCCTCCATTCTATTCACCTTCTAATGTCCCTATTAGGTCACCTGGGAAAATCCCGAAATGCAGCCACTTAGCAAATGGTCTATAGGCACAGGCAGCTGCGTTTAAGATACAAGATTGAGGGTGGTTTCACTCAAGATGAATAGTTCTTCACTGGAGTATACATAGCTACCTAACAGAGGTGTGAAGCCAAGACCTCATTGTCCATCCATCAGAGGGACTTTCTCAAGAGCATGGAAGTTGAACTGTGTGTAGCTCGTACAAGGGAACTAACTTGCCTTCTCACTGTTCAGAGCTTGGCGGCAAATGGCTATCACAGAGAAATAAATGTGGTAGGGAATCTCAGTTGAGTAACACACAGGAGTGGCTTCTTTTCCCATTGTTAAAGAGAAATCTGTGGTAGCCTGCCCCCAGCCTGGTGGGGGTTTGCACAGTGCAGAACTCCAGTAAATGTTTCTTCCAAACAATCAGCTATAAAACACATGGCAATTCGGATGGAACAATATGCACAATCTCATGCTTATTAGTTTATTGCCCAGAAAAGAAAAGATCCTGGGGAAAGGGCAGTGGCAACTCTGTTGGTAACGACTGACAGTGTTTGAAGGGGAGTTATGCCTTTCATACAGTTCCAGGGAGCTACTTTGCAATGTGGTGGCAAGATTCTTCAGATGTTGGATGCCTGCAGCGTCATTACTGCTGATTCACTTCGGCAGGTGCTGTTGATTAGACTGAATATAAGCAGGGTGGTGTGGGAGGGAGAGGATGTAGAAAGAGGAAGCTAGGTGTGGGAAAGAGTGAGAGAAAGAGAAGACAGCAGCTCAGTCTAGGGGGAAGAAAGCTAGAATTGGTGGAGTTTTATTTTTGGTTTGCCCGGGCACCTGGGATTGGGGTGACTTTCGGCTCGCGCGCTGGACCTTGTATCAGTGTCATCGGATCTTTAGGACGTTTTTTCCTAAAATTGATTGTTTGAGGGACAGGGCTGGGAGCTTCCTGCCTTCCAGTCCCACCTATGATGCTGATTCCTGGCCTTAGAGAAACTGTTAAATTTCTCAGTGTCTTAGCTTCAACCTGTGACAGATTGGTGGGGATGATTCTTCTGTAGTTTGCAGAGGAGTGGGTGAAGACTGTGTGTGTGTGTGTGAGAAATACTCCATAGATACCAACTGCCATTAGCAGGCGGATTATTTTATCAAAGGCAACTGTAAGACAGTGAAAAATAATAAAGTCTGTCCTGTCTCTCAGTAAAACATGATGAAACAGTCTGAATGTGAAATCATTTGGATTTTTTTCGGGTAGTTCATTGGAGCAAAGTTATATTTTATACCTTAGCTAAAAATATTTCTCCCTCTCTTCCATATTAGATCTTACTTGCCGTTGCTTGGAGGATGGGGGCAACTTTAGACCTAATTGGAGCCATTTAGACTTGGCTTCTTTTCCTCTGCCCTTGTCAGTCTTTTACACTTTCAGGATAACATCAGCTGTCTCCTAAGTCAGTGTAGCTCCTTACTTCAGATCCTTGAAGAAAGCAGCATCGTAAAAGTGACTGCAAAGTTATCGGATGATGAACTCACTACATAAGGGCCTGATCCAACCTCCCATAGATATAGTCACTGACTTCAATGGGCTTTGGATCAGTCACTTAGCAGTGTGTATGGGAGTAGTGTGGAATGATCTCAGTTCAGTTTAGGGCATCACTTAGGAGGCATTTAGCCAAATCACCTTTTCTAGTCCTTCACATGACTGATCCCCTAGTGCACAGATTCATTGCTGCCTCCCATTTCGATCCCTGTGAATGTTGCTGCCTGCCAATGAAAAGGCGGAAGATTGGACACATCAGCAGGGAGCTGCCCATTTTACTGCACACCCAGGGGCTGGAGAAGATGTTCAGATTTTCTGGCAGCCCACAGTGGGTGGGTGGGTCCAGAAGACCCAGTACATATGTCCGATACATTTAAACAGTTTACAAAAATATGACCCTTGTTTATTGTTGTAGTTATAATGGTTTGTCACTTAGATGGGTCTATAGAAAATTTATACCCACTTAATATCTTTTTTATTACACAGTTAATCACAAGGAAGAATAAAAAAGGGAGAGAGCCTGAGTGCCTCTATTTCATTTGCTTAATGGAGCGCTCCGAGTGGGAGAGAGAGAATTCGCTAATAATTTATTTTAGCAATCTGAGTTATATTTGAGGGTTTCTGACAGTGTCACCAAGTAATGTTATACTGAAAGGTTTTAATCTTTCCTTTCACTAAATATGCACAAAAACAGGACTAGCAGGAACGATGCTGTGTCCATTATGAGATATATACAATTCATAGCCATCTTGAACACTTACATAGCCCTGCTGGTCTTGAACCAAAAACCATTTATAAGCACAGCTCTACCCAGCATGATGGGGCCCTAATGTTGAATCAAGACCTCTAGGTGCTACCGTAATACAAATAATAATAATCATTTGGCCTACGATTTGGGGTGATTTTGGCAAAGTTTCCAGTGTTGCTGGCTTGCTCAGAGTGGATATATATATAAAAAGGAGGAGACGGTGGAGCAAAATAGTGATGTCTCTTCTTCTCTGCTTTGATGTCTGGAATCTCTGTTCTTTCTAAACAGCTTTTCTTTGATCTCTGTTTTTTTTTATCTCTTTTCTTTAATTAGATTGTCCAAGTCTTTAACACTTAGGGAGGGAGATTTATAAAGAAACAGCTTCTTTTTTTTCCCATACACCTTTGATTAAACAGACTTTGCTGATAGAGACCATAGACCATGACACACATTCTGCACCTCCAAGGAAAGTGGACTGCAGAATGTACGAGTCGATTCTGGTCTGAACCCACTTCTTGAATGTCCCTGTGCCCCTAGCCCCCGGAATGAGAATCAATGACAGAAATGTGTGCTAAGGGTGCACCCTGACCCTTAGTTAGCAGTGTGTGAGAGAGAGGGAAAGAAGAGGCTTTCTGGTTTATATAGGTGGTATTTGTGATACTCGCCTCAACCATCTTACCATGGGTTCTTTCCATATCTTCCCCCGTACATTCGAATCTATTCCTGAGAGGATACGAAGCAATACAATGCACTCCTGGTGGGAAACCAAGCTGTTCCTTTTTAACGTCTCTCCCTGGAGCCTCTACTGTGCACCCCCTACACTTAGGACAATGGGCCGAGCATTTAGCATATCAGAGCCACTGCTTTCATCTGCTGGCTCCAGGTGCTCATTTAGCAAGTCACAATCAGGCAAGTGACAGAATCTGAGTTCCATTAGTCCTTGGAGTGAAGGACCTGGGATCCTTTCAGAAGTCTGTAGTCAGCAATCAAGGTTGCCATTCTGACACTGGGTTATATCCGGTTATCCATATCCTTCATCTGGTTACATGGAGGCCAGTGGGAAGGTCTCTGTGGCTCCTCAACTTAACAAAGCACCTCAGTGTTCCTACACCTCCCCAGTGGAATTCTTCTTGTGCCTGAGGAATTGAATCTAGACAGAAGAAGGATAGCAAGGCAGGCCTTGTGATATACTGCTGTCCGTGTTCACCACTTTATGAACATTGACAACTGCTGCAAAGATTCCAAAAACTCTCGAAGGCAGCACATGTTTGTAAGACGGGTCCTTCAGTGCTGCGGGTACTGAAATATTTTTGGAGAAAAGTTTTTTATTACAACATTGAACATATTTTAAGAGAAGTGACGGATGCTGTCTCCCATGAAGAAAGGAGATGACAGTGGAGGTTACCAGAATAGGCAATAAATATCAAAGTAAATCTTATTGCCCTTTTTACTGCCAGAGTTTAGCAGGAGCAGGTACATATGCCAAGCCCAAAAATCCCATTCCAACCCACCAGAGGGTTCAAGAACTATTTCCCCCTTCTTTCTTCTGCAGAAAGGGAAAGCTTCCATCGGCAACTTCAGAGGCTATATACGCTGGTTATTATCTCTTTATGAAGAAGCATTTGGCATCTGCTTCTAAACCCCAACAGCAGTTTGTTTCTTGTAATCCATCTGACTTTCTAAACTTGCGCAATAGCCTGCTTGTAGGCTCTTTCACGTATTTTCTCAATCAATAAATTGTTCTGTGATATCAATTGTTTTTCATAATCAGTAATATGTTCTGTGACATGTTCTGTGATATGTTCTTATTGTTTGGACCCCAGGAATCACTCCTGGGTAGGGAAAGGCACCCAACCCAGCCAAGTTGTAGAGATTCCAGGCGACTGTAAGCCAGAGAGAATTTGGAAGAACTTGTTACTTTCGTTAACTGCTGATTTATTGACAAATAAAACACGCTGCCTATTTCCAAATATATGCCCTGGCTTCCTGTTTTATTCCTGTCACCCAAATCAGGTTTGGAAAGTTGCAGGGAAATCTCATAGCTCATTACTGGGATGCAGGAAGAGTCTATGACAGCGAAAGGATCATTTATTCCCATAGACATCTAAGAATCTTGATATCTGGGCTTGCTTTTTGCACACGGGGGTCCAAATTATACTGTTCTCTCACAGTCTAAACTTTGATGGCTCCAAACAGCCATGTTTAACTATTGCAATGTTTCTTTCTCGTGCTTACCAACGAGGGGAAAGGAATTTGCAGATTGGATCACAACGGGGTCCATCTAATCCAATGTCCCCTCTCTGACAATTGCCAGTACCAGATGCTTCTGAGAAAAGCGTAAGAAATCCTGAAATGGGCAGTTCTGGAATAATGTC
Source organism: Mesoclemmys tuberculata (assembly GCA_007922155.1). Classification (NCBI taxonomy): domain Eukaryota; kingdom Metazoa; phylum Chordata; order Testudines; family Chelidae; genus Mesoclemmys; species Mesoclemmys tuberculata. The sequence goes on from ML675648.1 coordinate 2,705,055, forward strand.
CCTAAGGAGGCTTCTATGGTGCAAAGCCTGGGAAGGATACAAATTCCCTGGCGTTAGTGACTCGGTCCATGAGGTTTTCATTCCCCCCGATAAAGCAGTGAGCTGAGACAGCCAAGCATGTTTTGCTTTGGCATACATCAGTCTCATTTTCTCATGCCTTCTTCTGCAGCAGCTAAAGTTGCTTTTGGCTGCTGACTTTAGGAGTTTCAGTTCCAGACCTGGGCAGCAAGTGGAGAGGGGAGGAATCCGCCATCAGAGGCCATAAACAAGAGTCTTTCTGGCTTATGGTACTAACTGGATGGTTCAAAAGAGAAAATTAACATGAAATATTTTAATTCCATGTTGAATTTTGTGCTATTACCATCCTGTCAGTGTTAATGATGGATGGAAATGTGGTTTGCCAGTGGGCTCCTTCTAAGATGTTACTGGCCTAAGTGAGATTGCCCATGTGCAAACTGGTTGCCTCTTAGAAGGAAACTCAAACAAGCTGTTTATTGGGAAGAATTTCAGGCTGCTGGGAAGGAATAAAACAGGCGTCCAGATACTATGGCTGCATAATTAGAACCTGAAACAAAATGGGGATAACAACTTAGCAAAAGTGGATGAATTTAACAAAGCTTCAGGTACATAAAAGTTAAAATAACGACAACATCATTTTCCCCATGGGCGTCTGCAGATACATCAAGAATAGCAGCAATGCCTACACAGGCACTGTGACAGTAATACTGTCTTTGCATGTAGCTAATGGTGTCAGACGCAAAGTGAAGAGTATATTAGTGCTACTCAGTGTAACGATTTTATGTTGTGATTCCCAAGAGAAAATGGCTGATATTAAATGTGCTATTCAATATGTAGCTTGTATCCGTGAGCGTCAATTATTCCGTATTGACTTAGAAGGGAGCTCATTTTAGTATGTTTCACCCAAGAAAAGATAAACGTTAAATTACCACCATGGTGTGAAATAGGAGATGGGAATAGGACGGCTCTGCCAAAGATGATTGACTTGCCATAGTCCTTCTGTCCTATTCCCACTCTCTCCTTTGACCCTTCTTCTATACAGTTTCCTCGATCTGGAATCCCCTCCGCAACCTCTATTTGGGCCTCCATCATCTCCTCCTCAAACACACATCTCCATTTCCTGAAAGGAACCATGATGCGTGACAGACGAGGAGCTAATCTGTAATAATTGTATGTCTATCTGCCTATTGAGGTAGGACAATCTGAATGAAACCTTAAAGGAGGTGTACAGGTTACAGGAGGAACAAGTTTGGAGAGAGCACTGGCAGGTCAGTCTGTGTGCACGTGGCTGGAAGGGTAGCTGCCGTTGTAACACCGCTATAAATAGTTTGCTTAATAAAAAGCCAGTTTAGTTCTAGAAACATGGAGTCCTCTCAGGTTATTACCCAGGACACCGGTACATGAAACAATTGGGAAGTTTACGCTGTGACTAGAGTGGGTTAAAACTATGTTGTTGGAAAACAAGCAGGAAAGCGAAACAGTGACTTGAGATAAAGCAAATGACAAATGACTTGAGATAAAGCAAGCCCTCAGCAAACACTTGGGGGTTGTTACAGGACAGTGGGAGAGCCATTTGCCACGAGGAGGCTGGTTTGGCCTCTCGCTAAGCCCCCAAACAGGTTTTGGACAGCAAGGCAGAAAAGTCCAGGAAGTGAGAAGACTCAGGAACTCAGGCTGGATAAAAGGGCCTCTCTCTAGGGGGACGCAGTGACTGTTGAAGGGTTGTTGAGGATGGCACACAGGACCCACTGGAGCATCTGGAGAAGCTAGGCCTGCAACCATTTAAAGATGGAAGCCTTAATCTCACTGTGCCTCAGTCCTTCCTCTGTATAATGGAGATAACAGTACTAATTCTCTCCCAACTGTCTTTTCTGCTTGAGCAGTAAGTTCTCTGAGTCAGGAGCTGTCTCTTACTATGTTAATGCCAGGGGGGCCCTGATCTCAGTTGACGGTCCTGCAACACAAATAAATTATGGATCCTAGTGTCCCTTGGGGAAATGCCCGCGGTTCTCATTTATAACAGAATGTAATGAAACAAAAAAGGAAACCAAGTAAAGCGGACTCATCGTACTGACCAGATGTACGGCCTGTCTCACTGCTCAGCGACAGTTTGCTGCTTTCCTCATCACTATGGCAACAATTCTGCACAGGTCCTGCACGTGTCCTTAACTTTACTCATATGCGTCAAATCCAGCATGTCGTCACAGGAGCCGGGACGTGCGTCGATAATGTCTTGTCTGTCTACGTCGTAAACTCTTTAGGATAGGATCTGTGCCTTTTTATTTGTCTTCCGAGCACCCAGCCTGCAAATAAGCAATAAAGAATAAGAAAGGAAATACGTACTTGACTTTCTTGGGTAGCTGGAGATAAACTGCAGCTGAGGTTTTATGCTTACCCCCATAATAAACATGGTAATAATTTTTACGTTCTGCTTTATTTCAGCTAGGAGCTGTGCACGATTGTCAATAAAAATAAAAGCTATTAATCATGGCAAATAATGTCTCCGAGCAGATGTAGCTGACAGCAAGGGATACGGGGTGGGCTGGGGGAGAGCAGATAGAAGGAAAATGATGATTTAATTCTTGTGGTTTCAATAGTATTAATGGATTTCTAGCATATAATTTCTACAGGATCCTTTACTATAGTGCCATGCCCGTCTCTGCAGGAAATACTTAGTGGGCTCCACCATAGGATCTGAGCCTTTCACGGGCATGAATTAATTCATGCTCAAAACGACCCTGTGAGGGAGGGAAGTACTACCCCATTTAACAGATGGGGAACTGAGTTCCCGAGGAACAGTCAAAAATGTTTTCCAATGCTCAAAATTGGAACAGAGCATTTTATTGTGTCAAAGTGAAACATTCTGTGCTCTGAGAAACTGATTTTTTTTCAACTTTTTCATTCACCAAAATGTTTTGGTTTGACCCCCAAATGATGCTTTTTCCCCCTCTGGAATGACCAACGAACCAAAAAAACTCTGCGAGTTGCCCAGCTGGACTCCTGAGTCCCAGCCCAGCACGTTAGACACCATCAGCAAATCCAGTGTCTTGCTGTAAGTCTAATACCACTTCTGAGTTGGATACTAGAATGCAGCCTTAATTTAAAATCAACAAGAACAGGTGCTTTTTCATGCATCACCACAGCAAGACAATCCATAGTGTTAAAGGGGGAAGGAAACATTGAAATGGCCCTAACCTCCTTGTAAAGTGGCAGCAGCAGCTATTCTCTGCAGCCGTTGGGCAACTAAAGCAGGTAGCAAACATGATGTAGAGGTCAACTGTACATAGCTCTTCCCCCACGACCTTCATTCTATGAATGCAATAAATGATGATTTAAAAATGCATTTAAATATCCTAATGACTCTTGGCATTGGAAACAAACCAATGCTAATAACAGCGCTAAACTAACGAGAGCAATCGCAGTGTTAACATCTGACGAAGCGGGTTGCAGCCCATGAAAGCTTATGCCCACAGAAATTAAATTTGTTAGTCTTTAAAGTGCTGCAGGACTCTCGCCGGTTCTTGGTTTTTTGGGATGTTTCTAGAATTAACATCGTCTTTTAGATTTGCAAAAAATGCTTTTCTCTTCGTACAGAGTTTGTCTCCATTTAAAAATATAATAACCTGGCCTCATGGTCTGAACCCCATGCACTGTTGGGGCTGAGAGATTAATCCAGCCCCCTTTGCTTTTTAATGCTGCTATTGGTTCTGCCGTATTCGTGTGTCCCCATAGCTAGCTTCTACAGAATTTCCATACAGATGAATATGATATTGGAACACGCTGCCAAGGCAAGAGGAGCTTGAATATGTTTCGCTCTCTGAAGAACAATATTCAAGCCTAACGTGGGCAGCAGTTAGGTGGGAATTTTGGTGTTAGAACCTCACACCCAGTTATAGCTGGAACAATTCTTTAGCCTCTGTTACAGAGATAAAAAGCTCACCTGACCACGTTGTGATGTCATAACTGGTTGCTAAGGTACTGCCTGTGAGGTCACAAGTAGAAGCCTATGAAAGAGGCCACAGGGATTTGATCCATATCTCATTAAAGTCACCAGCAATACTCCAACCTACATTCAGAGGAGCTGGGCTAAGGACCAGATGGAGGAAAAGTCGGCAAAGAAACAAAAAGGGTGGATGGGATTCATCACTGCCTTAGTCTGGCATGTTTTCATGAAACAAGAGGCCTGACTCCTGGCTGGGCTGCTGTAATTTTACACTGGTCTCACTCCCCTGGCTTCAAAGTCTTAAGTAACGAAGGAAGTGAATAGAAAATGCATGAACACATGACCGAATGACCGAACTGAGTCAGACCAATGGTCTATCTAGCCCAGTGTCCTGTCTCTAACAAAGGCCCGTGCCAGATGCTTCCGGCAGTTGGAGGTTTAGGGACACAAGGGAAGAATTGCCTGCAAATTAGACAGTTCCTCAAAGTTCTCCATAAAGTGCCAGTGACTCTTTAATGCAGCATGATGAATACAAGACACCTCAGCACAGTACAAAGCAGCCTGGCAGAAAAATACAATAATAATGTGCATTTATTCATTCCCCTCCTCTGCTTTTATATTGGATACCTCTTTAATGAGAATTTTGTGGTAAAGAAATTTTACTTTGGGAAAATTAATTTTGGCTATTAAAAAGTTACTCTAAAGTAACTAGGATTTGGACCTGTCATAGGTGTGAAAGACCAAAGCAGAAAATAAAATGTATCTGCATATAATCATAGTATGGCTTTCTATTAGAACTAAAATTATATGGTGAATAAAGTGGCTTTGAAGGATGTAGTTCCCAATCCTTGAACTGAAAAGGACCGTTGTGTGGGAGCATGATATTTAATGAACTGCTTTAATGGCTTGGAACTTCTCTGCTCATAAACTGACACCTAAAATCTAGGACACGCCGTCTTCCCAGTATTAATTTTAAATGAATGTTAATAAAACTCCCAAGGATCCAAATCTCACAAAGGAACAATGACGTGTGCCTATGGGGGTAGAATTCCTGCGCTCTCATTCACAAAACAAAGCCTTGAAAGCATCCTCATCCCGTGAGATTGGGATTATTCCCATGGGGAACTGAGAAACAGGGCAGAATGACTTACCCAAGGTCATATAACAGATCTGTGGCAGTCCCAGTTTATCACCCCAAATCAGCCTTTTTGTCTGGCAGGATGGTCTTTTTCTGCTCATTTAGTGCTTTTTTTCCTGGTCACTTTATGGGTGTGGTCACTCCATGGTGCTATATGTACAAGGGGAGCAGTAAATACCTATAAATCAATCACATATAATTGTTGCATCCTTGAATAAACAGTGCCTGCTTGTCTGCCACCCACCCAGCCCTCGTTCCTAAAGCACTGGATCTGTTTCCCAATGCCCTGACCAGTTAGCCTGAAACTCCAGAAACTGCCTTTGGTGCTAGGGAGTGGGGGATGCATATTTCTCCGAGCCCAGGGTGATTTTGATACCAGCGTTCATTCTACTGTCATTTTTATATCTCATCAAACTCCAGTGCATGGCATGAGTGAGTGTGATATGTCCGCGGGGGAGGCTGTGGAAGTTAAGTCTATGCAGTTACTGTGACACAGGATGAGGCATCAAATCTGATAGTGACCATCCTCCAGAAAGGCTCACTTCCCCCAAAGGAAAGAGACATCTTGGAATTAATGTCAACAAACGAGCGCTGCTAGATCAGCCTGGAATCAAACACCACCAGGACATGAAAAAAGAAATAAACCCCCAAAACCCAAACCAACCACTCAACAGTTATTCATCCAAACAAAAGCGCCTTAACTCTGTAACTCATAGAAGAAATAACACGATCACCTCATCTGTGATGAGAGTTTCTGAGAGGATATTTCTGTCTATTTCCCTTCAGCAACTGTACTGACTTCAGAATGCCAGTTCCTGGGTAAGGATGGGACAGATCCGGGAAGCCTGTCAGCTTTGCAAAGTCCACTGGCCTAGCAAGAGCCATTTTGTCCCAGGAGAAGACCCTTTACTTGTTTCTCCTTCCTCTAATCCATCTCCTTATTTGCGGTTCAATCCAGGGGTCTGAACATCTTGATTTCCTTGTGGATTCTGAAAAGACTTTCTGCATCAGAAGCCCCCGTCTCCCCTCTTTCCCGAAGGGTACAAGCTCATCTTGTTGCTTAACAGGAGGAGTTGGCCAAGGTCATCTGGAGTCTGGGCTCCCTTGCAGACACTGTTTTTGGGTCACATGGAGGGGGCCGTCTCTGTACTAAACTCTGGTGAGCTGCATTTCTGTTTCCATTAGCTTCTTCTGCTTAACTGAGTGAAGGACAGCATTTCAGGGGAACGCAACAGAAGGCGTTTTAGCCGAACTCAGACCATTCCTAGGGCCCGTGAGGTAATGAAAGAAGGCGAGAGACATGTTCCGTCACGCTGTCAAGTGTTACGAAGCTTTGGCTTGGAAGAGAAGCTCTGGGAACTGCGCCTTTAACGGCGGGACTCTCCAGACGCACATCCTGGGTGGCGAGCCGTGAAGCTCTTCTTCGGTCCGGCCCCGGGGAACCAGACACAGAACAAAGGCGATCTCTCGCAAGCCGTGATCCCCGAACACCACTGATTCTTCTGACTTCCCGTTCCCTGGCTGGGGAGAAGCATCTCAGGCAGCTCACCTTGCTGCAGCCAGCCAAGAGGGCGCATGGCACTCAGCCCTCTCGCAGCTGACTCTCCATGTGGTAAGGCAGCGGTGGGCATGGGCTCTCCTTTGGGAGGGGGGTGTAGCGGCGGGACATGGACACTGGCCTGGGACTCAGGAGAACGGGATGCAATCCCTAGCTCTGCTGTAGACGTCTTTGCGTGGCATTGCCCTCTCTGTGCCTCAGAAAATGGGAGAGCAGCTCTTCCCCATCTTGCTCCAGGGTGGGGAAATGAGGCTTACTTCACGACCTTGTGGCAAGTGCTTCGAGGGCGCCAGCTGCAAGGACGTAGGGGAGGGCACTGTCATGATGCATGTAGCGCCACAGGTGTGCCTGGCTCGTCGCAGACAAGCTCGGGGAGGGGTCTGGCTGCCCTGAAGAACTTGAACCCTAAGCTGAAGCTCTGGCTAGAAAGCCCAGGTGAGGGGCGGGCGGGAGGGACTGCAATAAGAAGAGGGGGTGACGTAGGCGAGCAATGAATATCTCTTGCTCTAGAGGGGACCACAGGGCTTTATGGGGCTGCTGGGGAGGCATGGATGCAGGTTGGGAGATGGGGTTTCCAGGCCTGTGGGCTGCATGGCAGAAGGCACAGAGATGAGCCTGGGTGGGCTGGGCTACAGCAAGAGGGGGAAGTTAATGCTGTTTTCTAACATGCCCATTATACTATCGAGACTGTTGTTGCTTTAGCTCCTCCATGGGTGGCAGGTTTCTTTCACGAATCCCCTTGTCTCTTGATCCAGGCCACTGCATGCCATGCTTGTTGACCATGCTCTTGTTTTCATGACCAGCATCTGCTTCTCCAGCATGGTTGGATGGGAGCCCCAACTGTCCCCCTTCTTTCGCTGCTCGGCTGCATCCATCAGGTTGGCGTGCTGCACAAAGCAAAGGTGGGAGAAGTGGGTAGGTGATCCCAGCAGCAGGGAATGCAAAACCCCACGGCTTCCTTAGCATTCAGGGGAGCACCCCACCTCCCCATCTCTTAAGGGTTTGTGAGGTGTAAAATGTGACATGCAGGCAAAGAACCGACATTGCACCCCCCCTCCTCAGAGATCCACAGGAGCTCATGTTCTTTTGGCTGCAGATGCTCACATCTGCTTCAGTGCTTCCCAGGACACCACTGATCAGTGAAGTTGGCTCCCTCAGAGCAGATGTTTCCTTACTCACAATCCACTTGTTATTTCCACAGCAAGGTGGTTAGTTGCTGCCTGCTTTCTCTAACAGAAGGGCTCTCAGCTAAGTGAGTGCAGACCCCTAAAATAGCACACAGCTCTGAAGTCCTTGCATCTGTTCTCACAACAATGTACTCTTCACTTTCTCCCAGGTCTCTTCCTTCGCAAGGCGATGGCTGCTCTTCTTCAGTCTCTCCATTGTTATTCTCCCACCCTCTCCTAGAAATCAAGGCTTGGACGGGGAATAAACATGTGCCATTTATCTACAGAGCGTTGCCAGTGCATTCCTCGTAAAGATTCCAATAGGTTTGTAAATCCAGGAGATGATTGGTGTAGACAACTGTATAAATGAAGTATTATTATAGTATAAACTGCTCTGAGAACGTAGATGGATTTCTGCACAATCAAATTGTATGATCAAACATGATTTAGTCAAAGAAAGCAGAGAGCCTTGTTGATATATCATTAGAAAGGCATTTTAAGGAATTACCTTGTAGTTAGAAGGTGATGGGTTGCAATTGCTACTGTAAATGCCTTTCCAGACCCATTAGGGGCTAGCTCATACCAACAATCTCTCTGTTTTCAGTGGCGGTGCAGGAGGCGGCCCAGCGTATAATTTACACATTGGTGAGGAATGTGTTTGTTGTCCTCTAGTGGCTGGAATACAGAACAGGGAATCAGTTTGCTACAGCCTCCAGCTACCAGGCTTAGCCCTTTAACTCAGTAGTAGAGGTCTGTCCTTTAGTACTAGGCATCAAAAGTTCGGACCTGGGTGATACCTTTGTGAGCCAGTCTGATACAGTTGTAAAGCTGCTTTGGGACCTGTGGGATGAAAGAAAGTATTATTAATCGCCACTCAAGAGGAGAAAAGGACCCTCAGGTGGTGGCCAATTCCGCCTTCTGCCTCATCCTAATTTCAGATCTCTCAGAAATCATAATGAGATGGGGCTTTTACAGCTTGTGGCAGGAACACATCTCAGGCATGGAGCCCTCCAACTCGTGAAGAAGGCTGAGTCCCAATGACATAGACTTGCTTTGTCAAGTTCTTTGGACCACACCCTGTAAATCATCTGTACTCCGCAGGAGTCAACAGAGCTATGTCTTCTCGTCCCAGCTGGGGAACATGCTCATTGCTCTTAGCCCTCTTTCCATCTCTTATAGGTTTTGATCACGAGAGCTTGGAAATCATTCAATATCACAAGACCCTAGGGTGCAACCCACTGAAATCACATGCAGGTCAGGAGAGATGTCAAGGGCCAATTCTTGGGCTCTTTGAAAGCTCAGAATCTCCAAAGTGTTGAGAAAACAGCTCAGACAGACAATCCACTTTGCAATTCAACGTCTCCCACAGCTGGAGCTAAGGGAGGAATGATGGGAAAAAAGCTTTCTTCCAATGTTGTGTGTGACGTAGCTGGACTTGATGCTACCAGAGGATAATGCCCTAAACTCTGGCACTGGTGTCCTTGAAGACAATAATAGCCAATCATTCTCAATGACTGGCATTCAGTTTTGTGGCCTCGGAGCATATAAAAGCTACTGTGGTGACAGAGGCTGGTATATTTAAATCAGTCAAACAGAACACTTTTCATCCCCTCCCACAACCCTACAGCGGTACATTTATGGGCTAATATATTATTGACAAGGCTGACTTTTATAAAAGTGTTCTGGCATAAGTGGTTATAAATGTGTATCGTCTGCTCTTTATAATCCATTAACTCATTAAAATAATTGTCTTAATTTGATTGTTAAAGTGATTAATAGGGCAAGTGTTCAAGGAAATTAATACTCAACGTGAAGCATAACTGCAGCTGAAAAATAACTCCCCTGAATTGGCTTGGCGGGAAGGTAGGGGCTTGTGGTTAATGATCCTTGGTAAGTTAAATATAGAACAGCGCAGCGGAGAGCTAGGCCACGCCGGGAAGCGTGTGCGGGATAGCAAGGTGACTTTAACCTGGAACCAGTTCAGACCATGTCTCAAGCACACTCAGAGCTGTGTGTATTGCTGACTTTGCCCAAAGGTCAATTTTCTTGGGAAGAATCATTGAACCAGGTTCTGTCCCCTGGCTACCTCTTAATGTTGCGCCTATAGAATGGCCTTATTTGGTTCTCCGTAGACCAGGGTGGTGTAGGTCCAGTGTGGACAGCCCTATCCTGCTTTTCTGTACGGTCTCTGGTTTAGGCTCAGGACTGCGTTTGCAAGGGGGTGTTGCTGGAATGTAAAAGGCTCTTGTTGTTCTAGTTAGTGGAGCAGTTCATAGGCAACTCTGAATGGCTGTCCTAAATTAGAGCACTTCCCGGACTGATAAAAAATGACAGACTCCTGAGAGATGTAACCCAGCACCAGGTCCATTTTTTTCTTGGGGAGGGCTGGAATTAGAACTGGGTGAAAGTTCTGGCAAAAAACAACAAAAAATGCAGTTTCAGGTCAACTGAACGTTTTGCATATTTGTGTCACATTCACCAAATTATTTCAGTTGGTAAAAAATGGGGGGGGGGAATCAAACTGTTTTAACACTTTTTTAGGTGAAACGTTTTGATTTTTCAATATGACATGACTGTTTTTGAAGCTTACAATTTCATTTAAAATGTTTAAAACATTTTTTAAAGCTCAAAGATGAAATGACATGTTTTGTTTCGGGTTGAACAGAACGTTTTGTTCAGCCTGTTTTTTTTAAATTGTTCAGAAAGGCCAGCAAACCAAAAAAATCAGTTATTTGCACAGTTCTAGCAGGTCTACAATGTACTGGGTCCACAACGGCAAATCCTTCAACATGTCCATATGCGCTGATGGGTAAATTTGTTCTGAACACCATCACAGAGTCACTCATTGAACCAGAGACAAACTGTTGGAGCAGGTTGTTAAAAAAATTCCTTGTTTTGTTAATTTCTGAAGCTTCCTGCCATAAACACTCCATCTCATTTTGCACAGGATCTTCTACTGAAGTTGAATGCTGCTATCCTAAGCTGGAGGTGTCGTATTTAGAAATGTATGAGCTCTCACATATCTGTTAAATAAATTGCATTTTATTTTTACCCATTATTTCTGGTTTTTTTGGGATACCATCAGATGAGAAAAAGCTACTTCAAAAGCACTTCCTTTTTGGCAAAACGGCCACATCTTCTCATTTGAAATCTAAACTGGTCTCATGGTAAACTCTGCTCCTTTTCACAGGCTAACAACCGCAGAGCCTTTGTGTTCAGCATGCTATTTTATCCATGCAAAATGATGATATATATTAATGTGTACTCATTTTTCCCTGATTACCACTTGTCAATCAATGTCTGCAGAAAACCACTGCCGGAGATCAGCTCCTCTAAAAAAAATAGCCTTCCATGTATATTACACTTTGGAAGCACGCCACAGCCTCGTGCTTTGAGTAACTGTTGTACGATTGGTATTGTAATATCAAGTCATACATAGAAACACTGAAGAATGTCAAGCAGCCGTTCATTACTGGGATAATAAAAATCGGAGCCTGTGTCTCCCCACGTCAGTCTCCATTTACTGCTGTCTCCCCCACTTGCTTGGCCCTCACTCCCTCTCTCCCGCTCAGCAATCACTCATATTAGGGCTCATTATATGCTAGCTTGATTTGGAAATGGCCTTATATTCAAGCTAAGAAATTAAGGGAACTACTCAGGCACAGATGTTGTAACGGGGCCATTGAAGATTCTCTAAATGTTGAACATGAAATTGTACTGTGGAGGGAACTGTAGAAATGGAAGCCACTGGGTGACTGAACCAATGAGACTCTACATTCATTACTGCCCCACAGGCTAGTTTCCCCACGATTGATACTGTGCCAGCACCTAGACACTATGGTGATCGGTGCCCTACAGGTATATTCAGAGTGTGACAGACTCTCTGCTGCGATTGAAATCCATTCTGTGTGGCAGAGAACAGGAGCTGGTTACAATTCACCCATTCCCTGCCCGATGCAGGCCCAGCTAAGAGTAGAGACCTATGCTGGCTGGAAGTGGTCTCAGCTGTTAGCTGAGAGTGGTCGGGGTGCAGCAGAAATTTGGCTAAGATGAAGTTTGTGGCATGAGGGATGCAGCATGCTCTGGGAAGTACAATGTGCAAAAGATAAAGGAAAGGAAAGGAAATGCACACTGCCTTTTGGACTTCCTAGCTTTCACAGCTGCCCGTCTCCGAATGCATTTCAGTGAGAGCAGTTGTGTGTGACGTGCTACGCTGCCAGAAAATATCCAATGTGCATAGGATTTCAGTGCTGGCACGAGACAGACATCAGGGCGGACCTTGTATGAGCTTAGATTCTGTGTGCCACAGAGTACATGGGCACCTGCCGAACAGATTTCTCCATTAGGATGAACGTTCTTCAGAACCACAGAAATCTGTGCAGTATTATATATGCCCCCTATCTGATTTCTATTCCTTGCATCTGACAAAGTGGGTTGTAGCCCACAAAAGCTTATGCCTGCAGAAATTAAACTTGTCAGTCTTTAAAGTGCTACAGGACTCATTCAAACTGGTGATATTTTTCTGCTGGGCCCTATTGTAAATTTGTCCTGGATGGACGTATTCAACTGTGCACATCAAAGCCAGTTTTTCACAGCAATACCACTTGTGTTTGTATTCATGGCAGTAACTGTATTTCCACCATCAGTATTCCACCATCAGCCAACTCCTCCATTTGTGTCTGTGGAAACACTCAGGCCAGAATGAAAATTATATTAATTTTTTTTCCTGACTTTGTTAAGAATTCCCTCTCCCCACAACCCAGTCTCTTTCCCCAGCACCATTCTCATGATCCTCTACTTGTGCAATCCATGCAGACTGTCCTTCTGGTTGTTCTAGTGTCAATAGATCTGACAGCTAGAAGAGGAAGGCTTAATACCTACTTGTTCTTAATTTTAAGGAGGTATGGAAATGAGCAGACAAATGCTTGTGATTCTATGAAGGGCCATTGCATATTACCATAAGCAGTACATTCATAGGAAAATAGGTCTGAATATTGATCACATTCCAGCTGCAAGAAGTAAAGTTTCTGGAGTAAAAATGAGAGGTTCTCACTGTCGTTTTATGCAGTTTACTTTCAATGCCATTTACAGTTATTTCTTGTTTTTAGATCATGTTTTATTGAAATCCATTTTTTCTTTAATATTTTTGACTCAGGGATAGATTTGTGCCTTCAGAGCATGGATGAAATGCCAAACCGTAAAGTGCTGGTTAAAATTATCAATGCAAATCCTGCAGAGATGGTTTTATGAGTGTCTCGGCATTTTTTTCCTCTCCGTGTTTCGAGGTGAAGAATATTTATTCTGCTGGGTTTAAACACAGGCTCATCCTTCATAATTTGATTAGTATATCAAAAGGAAGTCACTGGCTTTGCACCTGTCTGCAGTGCCATTCCTGTTGTTTACGTGCTTCTGAAAGTTTCCCTCCTTAGTTTTTTTTAAGGGAGTTTTGTTCTGGGGAAAGGTGCTGGATTGATGAGCACCACAGAGTGAAGACCTCTAGCTGGCTTCAGAACAGTGGAAGTATTGCCCACGCCAGTGCAAACTTCCCATAGGAAAGTATCCCACCACCCCCACCAATGCATATCAGCTGTGTCCTGGTGCAATTACCTTTCAGTAGAGGATTTCCATTTTCATGCCTTTTTAAATCTGGGTTTTTGCTGAGTGCCAATAATGGGTACAGTTAGCATCATTTATGATGGAGAGAGACCAGTGACTTGTAGAAACAGGAATGAGACCACCAAACTCAGTTCACAGAGGCCTCTGAATAGATGTCACATGGTAAAAATTATGTCCCTTGCTGGAAGTAGTGTTCATTATCTGCACTGATCAGAAAACTGTCATGATTATTTGCATTACAGTGGTGCCTAAAGGCATCAAGCAGGATTGGAGTCCCAGTGTGCTAGGCGCTACACAGACATATAGGAAGTCGTCACTGCCTTGAAGAGCTTACAGTCTAAGACACTCGGTCTTATGCAATTTGTCTTAATGCTAGGCCCTCTGAGGTGTAGTTTAAGGAGTCTATTCACCCAGAGTTTTCATTAGCAAGATAATTAATTGGAATATTTGTCTTAGTCACACACAGACTTGGGCATCACAAGGGGAGCGAACCAATCCTAACTTTTGCTAAGGAATTTCATTAGCAAAATGTCAGAGACAGTCTCTTTGTTACCCACAAGCATGTTCTTGATCTCTATTTCAAGCTGCGACTGTGTGAGCACCCAGCATCCTGCTCATGCTTCGTATGGGCAATTTACGTAGCTAGCCTGACTGGTCCAACCCCAGTTTTGTAGAGCCACAACAGCATCGCAATTGCACGACTGTCTGAGTTGTGCTCCCCTCCTTATTAAGCACTAAAAAGCACAAATAACTCCGGGGTCTAATTCTCTCATTATGGGAATGGAATTCTCATTGGCAGTAGTAGTTCAAATGTATGCAAAAGGTGGTCTCTAGAACGGAAATTAAATGGATTTTAAAATCAATGGCGCATTAACTCTTAAAAGCAATTTTGCATCTTTTATCTCTAATGCCCTTGTGGCTTATGATATGGCTACCGTGGGTCTACCCCACACCCAAATAGTTCTAAAAGAGCAGAGCTCACACTATGCGCCATTTTTTGCTCATCATGCTGCTCTATGAAACCAGGGCCCAAGCATAATTTTTTTGGACCCCATATGAACTTGCAACCCAGGCTCCCTCCCACACACATACCCCTGGAGGTTGCAGCTGGGCCCCCAGGTCCAAGTAAAGAGTACCTTTCCCTCCCCCCCCCAACGTGGGGACCCTGTATGCAGCCCAAGAAGGCTTAAGTAGGCCGAGCAATTGGCACACGCTAGGAACTCTCAGAGGAATTGAACATTTGGAGAGAGTGCGCTACACAGATACATTTTGATAAGGCAGACTGCAGTTTTGCAGTTAGTTCCTAATAGAACAGAAAATATTGCACAGCTCGTAGCCTATAAATATGCATTAACCCTACAGCAACTGGACAGCCTAAAATCTAGCATGGGCAGGTCAACACTAGGGTGGGTGGGAAACAAGAGACCATATAATAATAAAACAGCATTAAGTTGCATTATTATGTATATATGATAGTGCCATGAGCCCCCAGTCAGAGGTCAAGGCCTCATGCTAGGCGCTGTACAAACATTTAACGGAAAGAGCAGAAATAAGTTATAGGCTCTCATAGTCCTCAGTGAGGACTGTGTGTCTGTGTGTTTCAATAGGGATACTGTGTGTGTGTGTATATGATCTCTGCATAGTCAGTATGTTTGCAAATCACCTTTACATCCTAACACCTCTTTGCTTTGTACTGTCAGATTCAGTAATTTGCTTTGTGCTGACAGACTCAGTAATTCAGTTAAAAACGTAATTTTTTCTCTCTCTCTTTTTCCAGACTTAAAGGGCTGCTTATTGGGGGAAGAGGAATACAATAAAAATAATCTTTATGGAGCAGGCTAAGCCCAGATAGCATGTGAGCTCTAATGAAATCCCAGTCTGAGGTGGGATGGGATCGTAAAGGTTGTGAGGGTTTAAAAAAAAACAAAACGATTCTGTAGCACCAAGGACTTAATTTTTAAGAAGTGGCTACAGCACATGAACAGTGGCTGCATTCTGGAGAGGGAGTAAGATGATGGGGCTGACAGAGGGACAGCAGACAGTCATGGGATGGGTGCAGAGAAATGGTATAGCTACAGTCCATGTTGCAACTTACTCGCACAACCACGATGGCGTTAACTTGGCAACGTGAGTCTCTGACTCCCTACCCCTGGAAACTTGATTTAGTTTGGCTAGAGCATCTACACTTGAAATACGTTCTCTTACACACAAATTCCCCACCTGCAGTCAGGCCACTGACATGGTAAGATTTAAAGAAATTGCATTTCCCTGGTAGCCCTAACCTAATGAAAAGAAGAATTATTCAGTGGCCTAAGAGAGGCAGCGAGGGGGTGTTTGCATCAAAAGCGACAAAGCTGCTTTTCACTGCCTCTGAGTAGTGGCTCTGAAACTGGGTAGAAGCAGTGGCCTGAAGAAGTTTGGGAGGTGCTAGCATTTGAGCCACAGAGCCTGGACTGAGGGCATGCGCTCATTCATGTTTTATTATCCAGGTGTCCAAGAGACATGCAGAGCTGCAAAGTGCGATGTGAGTATCATTTGGTTTTCACAGCCCCCGAAGCAACATTTTTCTGAACACAAAGGAGACAGAAAGCAATTTTGACCTCAAAATGATGAAGTGTTAAAGCCCCCTTGGTGTGGACGCTAAGACTTGAAGCAAACTACAGACGCATCAGGAATCCCATTTGCAATCCAGCTTCAGAGACAGAGGCTCGAACAAATACTGGGGATGAGACAAATCTCTGCAGACATGCCCCCTTTCAGGAGCACAAACATCCAGGAGAAAAATAATGCACATTTGAGGTTAAACTATAGCATTGATAATAACTCTTGTATTAGGTAAGCGTTGGTGTCTAGTGGTTAGAACAGGGCACTAACATCAAGGACTTCTGGGTTCTATTTTTAGCTCTGGTAGAACAGTGTGGTTTATTGCTTTTAAAGCACAGGACTGAGGGTCAGGATTCCCTGGGTGCTGTTTCCAATTATGCCACTGACTCTCTGTGCATCATTGACTAAGTCACTTAAAAGCTTCCTTGCCTCAGTTTACCATAGCTATCTGTGAAATTGAGATAACGAGGGGTGTTTTGCCCCTTACTTCATATTTGCACAATGCTGTGAGGTGCTGCAAAGTGCAAAGTACCATAGCCAAGCCATTCAGGGCACTGGACGCAAAGAGCAATTCATTTGGCGCGGACCCCACTGTCAGTCACACACCAGCTTATTTGCTGCCGTGTAAAGCTCTGTGAACCAAAATCTGTAAAGCCTGTTGAAGCCGGAGGTCTGACACTGGGGTTGAATCTGTGGCTTGCAAGCATTTTCGCAGTGCATTTAAACCTCATGCTGTTGCTGCATCACTCAAGTCCAATCTGCAGAGAGGTGTTTAATCGCTTTTGAGGCCGATGGCTCTTGGAAACATGGCTGGAGAATGGGATTTAAATTTGAAAAAAGCAAGTGTTGTGGTTTCAGCATGGAAGACTCTGTGGTGATGGGAATAAGCCCATCAGCAAAGAAAACACAGATAAATCCACTGAGCCAGCTGCTGGGACCACAGTCATTTGCACCTGGCTGCTGTGGCCTCAGGCAATAACTTTGGGTAGAATTGAAGGCAGCCAGACAGGAAAAGGTCTGAAGCAGGGAGGAATCAGAAGATGCTGACACATTGCAAATGAAAATAACGAAATCTGGACTCCCAGCACTGTGACGCGAGGTTGGGGGGGGTCAATAAGGGCTATTAGAAAGGCTCCATGTTCCACTGGTGCAGAGCTTTTGCGGCAAGGCTTCAGGCTTCCAGGGAACCCCATGCAATGAATGGGTGTGCAAAGGCGTTTGGGCAGAGAATGCTGCGTGGAAGGAGAGAGTGGCTGATTTTCAGGCTCCGGTGCTGGGTCGTCCAGAGGAATGCCATTGCCTCTGGGAGTTCAGGCTTTTTAAAAGGTGAAAGGCAGAGCTATTAAAAACAGACAGAGCTGCAGGTTTAAGATTTTAGCTAGAAGCAAGATTTTAAATAATGCTAGATATTATTTATGGTTTTACTTCAGTAGCATCAACAGACTCCAAACAGAGATCAGGGTTCCATTGTAGAAACATATAGTGAGAAATTCTCTGCCCTGAAGAGCTTAGTCTAAATAGACAAAGGGTGAGAGAGGAAATGACTTGCCCGCGGTCACATAGCAGGTTACTGGCAGACCGAAGAACAGAATACAGCTTTCTTGAATCCTAGCGCCATGCCCTACCCATTGGACCACACTGCCTCTCGTGAATAACACCCTCCTTCACTCCCAGCTGCTGTTTGGTCTTGATAAAATGCCAGCGCTAAATCTCTTTTAAGGACTTATGTAGGAGTTAAACGGTTCATAGGTCTTGTGCGGGGCCTCTGAATACGGGTACATTTCACTCAGGGCAAATTGCTTTTTTGGATACATTGGAATAACCAATAATCAAGCGGAAGTCATGATCCACTGGTGAATATTCCACCAACAGAAGAAGAGGCTAAATTAAACACAGCTTTGCCGTGGGGAAAACAAAATCCAAAATAATGTCAGGAGGTTGAACAACTTCCTCTTCTTCAGGCTGAGGACTCAGGAGTGTATACAGCTTCTTTACCAGAAAATATTTTTCTTCCTGGTGGGAGTAACAACGGTGAGGGTGATGATGAGGATGGGGTAGTACCTAGGGGCCTCATCATTCTAGGCACTCTACACACACACACACACACACACACACACACACACACACACACACACACACACACACAAGAAGAAAAGATGGTCCCTGGAGCTAGAGCTGGTTGGGAATTTTATTGACAAACCATTTTTTCAATGAAAAATACCAATTGGGGGAGTCCAAAACTATTTGCGCCACAGGGTCATTTTCAACTAATCTCCTGATTTGAAACAGTTTTGGGGAAAAATTGGAACCCCGTGTTTTGGGCGTCCCTAACCCTCTGACAGTCAGAAGCTGGGACTGGATGACAGAGGCCGGGACACTTCGTAATTGCCCCGTTCTGTTCATTCCCTCTGAAGCATCTGGTACCGGCCACTGTCAGAAGACAGGATACTGGGCTAGATGGACCATTGGTCTAACCCAGCACGGCCACTCTTATATTCTCTGGGTCCAGCTGCAGCGCTGCAAGGGTCCTTCCAGTCTAATGTGCCCTCTAGGCCTTCTGGCATCAACCCAGTCTTACGTGGCCTAGCTCTCTAGCTAAGTCACTGCCGTGGTGAACTCCAAAATCCAAAATGTTGCTGCTCAAAAATAAGGAACTCAAAGTGCAACAGTCTTAGAGTCTCTCCCCTGGCCTCTGTCTAATACTCACTGTCCTGGACCATTTCCACTCTCCCTTCTTAGGCTGGGGAAGAACTGGGGAGCCTAAGCCTGACCGCTCCATGTGATGCCAGCTCATGACCCTTGCTCGGAGCAGCCAGAGCTAATCCTTTGCTATTCCCAGAGCTGCTTCCTTACCTCTGTGGCTTTTCTAGCCTCTTCTGTTTCTGTCTCTCTGGACTGTTGCCTTTTCTGGCATTTTCTCCCCAGTTTGTTGGCAGGAGCCATAGTCCATAGTCGCTGTGGGTACATCTACATTGCATTAAAGAACCCACAGCCCGTGTCTCAGAGCTCAGGTCAGCTGATTAGATTCATAGGGCTAAAAATTGCAGTGTAGATGTTTAGGCTAGGGCTGGGAACCAGGCTCTGGTGGCATTGCTCTGGGCGTCTCAGGACCCAGGTGTGAATCCTTTGATTTCCAGAGCAGCATTGGGTGTATAGACCCCCATGACAGGAAAGCATCTAAAGTGAGCAGAAAGCACTGGACTGGGACACCTGGGTTCAATTCTTGACTCTGTCACAGATTGCCCGTGTGATCTTGGGTGACTCACTTGATCCCTCTGTGCTTCAGTTCTTGATCTATGAAATAGAGAAAGAGATCCTTTCTTTTTCCCAGCCTTTGTCTGTTTTGTCTATTCTGATGATAATTTCTTTGGGGTAGAGACTGTACAGCACATAGCACAATGGGCCTTTAGCAGCCTCTGAGTGCCACTGTAATAAAAATAATAATTGATAATAAAGGGTTGGGTGGCGTTTGGTTCAGAGAAAACTTCTGGGTTCAGACTAGTGACGGTCATTTTGCCAATTGCTAATGAAAGTGCAACTTGCAAAAGATTCTCAAACACATTGTTTAAAAAAAAAAAAACAAAGAAAAGAAGAGAAAAAACAAAGCGCAAATGCAGAGAATTGAGCTGAACATAGCAATTATTTCCAAACTTGAGCTTTCACAATAGAGACAAATTGTAATCATACCCTTTGAAAACTGCAATTACAACTACGTCCCGGTAACCTTTAGTCTCCCTGTGTGATACATATTGTAGCAGGGTGGGGGGGGGGAAGGTAGATGTACTCCGCCCCCCGTG